>LPNX010124012.1:5417-20042 GCA_001517045.1 Pseudotsuga menziesii
TCCATCCGCTATTCCTATCTGTCATACATATATCACCTTGGTAGAGTGTATTATGCATCATTCAGATAGATCATTGAGTCAAAGTTAGTTAAAATTCATTTCCCTTTGCCTAAACCTTGTTCTTCGACCCTCACCCATCTATAACACATTGTTTACCCTTTGTAAGTATGGCATGAATAAGCAGACTTCTAGAAAGTTCTAAGATTCTTCAGAAGCACAGGTACATCTTACTATTATTATTATTATTTGTCACCATGATTATGAATAACTAATTTTAGTTGGGTTTTGATATACACCATTGGAGCATTTCTTACCTTGGATGGTTGCAGGATCATATTGATACAGTATCTCACTTTGATTTTGGGTACTTTGACCTGGTCAACTCAGTTGACCAAGTCAATCACGGTTCCCAAGGCAGTGACTCAAAAAAGCAACATGATCTATATTTGTTCCAGACATGCCTAGGACCAATACCGCGGTTTCAGTTTTAAGAGTTTGGCCCTGGTTCTCGTGATAAGTGATTATTATCACGTAATTATTGGCCAAATGATCAAATTTTATTCCAGATGTCAGTATGATTGGTTCTCCTAGAACAGAGTAGTGTTCCAGGGAGTATGCGTAGTCACTTATACAATTCTTCTATGTCTCCAGATCATCTAGAGCAGTCAGTTTGCCCCAGTTTGCACCCTGGATAGAGTTATGGTGGATTGATCATTTTCTAGAGATTGTACCAACAAAAATGAACTAGAAAAATCACTGAAAAAATGGATTTGGGCTCCTGGGTGAAGGAAATAGCTTGGAATTTTGACAGATGTGTTTTAGCATCCTAGACGATCCTCCAACAGTTTTCAGTTAGGAGATGTCCAGATTATTTTATATTGACTCAGCCAATGAGGAATGTTGAATTATTGTAACTTCGAAGAATATTCTAAATATATTTTAGTGGTCCCTGATGCTCCTATCGGGAGAATCACTTGTATTTCTTTCTACCCCGATGTTCCTAATCGGGAGAATTAATAAAGAGTCATGAGGAAATCTCCTCCGTTGTAAGTCGGGTCATTAATACCCCAGTTGTGGTTACTCAAGCCCACATAATTAAATTAGGATTACTCGAGCCTACATAACTGAATTAAATATTAAGTGAACGGAAGAATATAAATAGAGGTGAGGTGCTTCTCATTTGAACACACTCACACTCACTTGTGTAGCGCACTGGAGAGAGAGAGAGAGAAAGAGCTGTAGCTGGAGAAAGAGGAGGATCAGTCTTTTGGTTTTACCTTTTATCTTTTCGGGGCATCTATATTGAGGAAGATTTTGCTGGGTTTTTCCCTTTAGGGTTTTCCCAGGATAAATCTGTGTTGTTCTTGTGATACTGTTTCTTTTAGTGATCCTGTCTATATGCTTTTGTTATGAAATTGAAATTAAATACTGATAATCTAGCTTAGCATATGGAAATTTAACATGGTATCAGAGCTAGCCTGAATAAGACAGCTTTCACAAGGTGAAAAAGCCCTCTCTTTCCTCGGAAGAAATTAGGGTTTCGAACAAAAAATTTGATTTTAGGAAAACTGCTTGCATAGAAAGTTGCGCCCTCCTAGAGCGCATCTATTGAGCCTGGAATTGAGGTTTTTGGGTGAGTAAGTCTCCCAGAAAGTCAAACCCTATTTTGACAACTGCACCAGAAAACAGCTGGAAGCTGCAGAAGCTGAATCTCGCGAGTCTGATTTGAAAGGTGAAGACTTGAGATCTCCAGAAACCAAGCACACCAGTCAACTCAGCTCAGTCAAGCGCATCTCCTGGTAAGTTCAGTTTCTCATTCCGCACAATTTCAAATTTTTGTGATTTTCTGACAAGATGGCCCCAAGCACTAAGCTTGAGGACAAGTTAGAAGGCATAGAGAATTTCCGAGCATGGAAATACAGGATTGGCCTCATTCTCTAAGAGAATGATCTTGATAAGTATATCAAAGAGGAAGTTGCAAAACCTGAAGAAGCTAAAGCTAAGGAGAAGCACAAGAAGGATAAGACTAGGGCACAAAGGATTATTGCTGACTCTATCAAGGATCACTTGATCCCTCAAGTGTCATCCAAGAAGACTCCAAAAGAAATGTATGATTCCCTATCCAAAATGTATGAGGGTAGAAACATCAACAGAAAGATGAATCTTAGAGCTCAACTGAAGAGCACCAAGATGAGTCATGGAGAATCCATCCAGGACTACTTTACAAGGGTTTCTCAGATAAAAGAACAACTAGAATCCATTGGAGACAAACTTGATGAAGATGAGATGGTTATGACTGCTCTCAATGGTCTCACTAGACCCTGGGAGTCATTCATCCAAACGATGTGTGCCAGGAAGGAAAGCATGAAGTTTGATGTGGTATGGGAAGACTGCATTCAAGAGGAGACTAGAGTGGCAAATAGAGAAGCCTTACTAAAGGAGGATGATCAAGCCCTAGCCACTCATACCAAGAGAAGAAGAAATCAACCCAAATTCAGTAAGGGACACAAGAGGGAGTATAAACCTCCTAGGAAGATTCAAAAGAAAAGAGAAAGTCTCCCTGATAGGGACTACTCCGGCTTTCAATGTTTTCATTGTGATAACATAGGACACATTGTCAGAAATTGTCCTATGAAGAAACAAGAATATAAGAAGAAGATCAACAACAACAAAAAACATCATGCTCATCTAGCTGAAGATGAAGACGAAGAAGAAGAAGAGGAAGGACCTCCAAGCAAACAAGCAAGAGAAGAAGATGCAGAAGAGTATGTGCTATTCTCAGCACTCTCCGGATCTATAACACCTGGAGAAGATACTTGGTTTATTGATAGTGGTGCCTCAAAACACATGACGAGACAAAAGAAGACTTTGTCAAGACTTGAAGAAAAGAACTCTCCTCAAAAAGTATCTCTAGGAGATGGCTATCAATATCCGATCAAAGGATTTGGGGAAGCAAGCTACTAGCTTGATTCAGGGAATCCTCTGAAGATGAAAGAAGTACTAGATGTACCAGGTCTAAAGAAGAATTTACTTTCTATCTCAGCTTTAGATAAGAACGGATTCTGAGTTGCATTCATAGATGGCCAAGTACTCATGTGGCCCAAAGGGAAGAATATTAAAGATGTGGTTATCATTGGTGAAGAAGAAGGAGGCCTGTATAAACTCAAGGGACATGCAGAAACAACCCTTGTTCACGTGTCCACTGATCCTCGTGAACTATAGCATAGAAGGTTTGCTCACATCAATTACAAAGCACTACCTCATGTGAACAAAGTAGTGACAGGATTACCAGACATGAAGATCAAACATGAAGACATTTGCAAAGGATGTGCGAAAGGAAAGAACATCAAGAATCCATTTCCGAAGAGCGAAACAAAAACAAAAGGTACATTAGAATTGATTCATTTAGATGTGTGTGGTCCAATGTCCTCCACATCTTTAAGTGGTTTCGAATATTATATTACCTTTATTGAAAGACATGGATATATTTCTTGAAAGCAAAGAGTGAAGTGTTTGAGAAGTTCAAGGAATTCAAAGCCTTAATAGAGAATCTTTCAGACAAAAGAATCAAGACACTCCAATCAGAAAATAACGGAGAGTATGCTTCAAAAAATTTAAATCCTTCTGTAAAGATGCCAGAATCAAGAGGGAACTAACCACTCCCTACAATCCTCAACAGAATGGTGTTGCGGAAAAAAAGAACAGAACTATCATGGAGACAATGAAGACAATGATATATGATCAAGTCCAATGCATCTATGGGCAGAAGCATCAAGAACTGCTGTCGATGTACATAATAGAATATCTCACAGTGCTCTTGGATTCAAGACTCCAGAAGAGATGTTCATGGGAAACAAGCCTGAAGTAAGTCACCTCAAGATATTTGGTTGTCCACTATATGTCATATACCAAAAGAGAAAAGAACCAAGTTGGACCCTTTCGGAAAGAAGGGAATATTTGTTGGATACTGTGAAGTGTCCAAAGCATTCATAATTTACATTCCTGGATTCCATCACATGGAAATCAGTAGATATGTAACCTTTGATGAAGAAGCATCTCTCAAGAAATCCAGAAAATGTCAACATGAAGAAGTATATGAGGAAGATGTACCTCCCAGAAATATCAAGAATACATCCCTCCTTGAAGAAGAAGCACCTGAAGAGCATGATATGATAGAACCACAAGAACCCCCTATGATGGAGATATCCCGAAAGTGAAAGCCTGCCTGGGCAAGAGAGATTATATAAGAAGCAGAAAGATACAGAGCTCCTGAAGGCTCCACAAGGGTAAGTAAGAAGCCCAAGACATTTTCCAACTATGTAGCTTTGATGTGTGATCTTGTAGATCAAGAACCTACAAACTACGAAGAAGCGGTACAGAAGAAAGAATGGGTAGAAGCAATGACTGAAGAATACCAGTCAATAATGAATAATGATGTATGGGATATAGTTCCCAAACCAGAAGGCAAGAGTATAGTATCCTCCAAATGGATCTACAAGATAAAACATGCAACTGACGGAAGTATCGAGAAGTATAAAGCAAGATTTGTGGCCAGAGGTTTCTCTCAGAAACAGGGAATTGATTATGAAGAGACATTTGCACCAGTAGCATGGTATACTTCGATTAGAGCTATCATGGCACTTGCATCCATGATGAAGTGGGATTTACACCAGATGGATGTGAAGACAGCCTTCCTGAATGGTGTGATTGAAGAAGAAGTATACATAGAACAACCACAACGATTTGAAGTTGAAGATAGAAGAACTCACGTATGCAAACTGAAGAAGGCCCTGTATGGCCTGAAACAAGCTCCCAGAGCTTGGTATGGAAGGATAGATAGTTTCCTGGCGAGCATGGGCTTTACCAAGAGTAAAGCCGATCCTAACCTTTACTTCAAGGTTGTAGAAGACGAACTTGTCATACTATTACTATATGTGGATGATTTATTTCTGACAGGGAATGAGAAACAGATTATGGGAAGCAAGAAGAAACTCGCTGAAGAATTTGAGATGAAAGAAATGCATTATTTCCTAGGTCTGGAAGTATGGCAAAGTTCAGAAGAAATCTTTCTCAACTAGGGAAAGTATGCAATAGAGATTGAAAAAATTCGATATGTTGGAATGCAAAGCGATGGCCACACCCATGGATTCCAACCTAAAGTTATTAGCTGATGGCTCGTCAGAGTTTGTGGATGTGACTCAATACAGACAGATTATTGGGTCCTTGATGTATCTAACAAATACCAGACCAGACATATGTTTTGCTGTGAACACCTTGAGTCAATATCTAGTTCAACCTAGACGTGTTCACCTGATAGCTGCAAAACATGTGATGAGATTTTTGAAAGGGACTATAGACTTTGGTCTATACTCTGATGGAAGCCATGAGTACAGACTGTATGGCTATATCGATGCAGATTGGACTAGAAGTGTCACAGACAGGAAAAGCACATCAGGTGGATGTTATAGTCTGGGATCTGCTATGATTTCATGGTTTAGCAGGAAACAGTCCAGTGTTGTTGTTAGCATGGCTGAAGCAGAATATATAGCAGCTTGCTCTGCTAGTTGTGAAGCCATATGGCTTCAGAAGCTGATGTTAGGGTTATTCAACCTAGAGTTGAATACTACCGTGATTCTATGTGATAACCAAAGTTGTATAAAGATGACAGAGAACCCAGTGTTCCACGATAGATTGAAGCACATAGAAAACCGGTATTTCTACATTCGAGATATGATGCAGAAGGGAGCCATAAAGCTCTAGTATGTGAGTACTGATGAACAAGTTGCTGATGCATTGATGAAGCCTCGGTCTCGGGTAAAGTTCGAATACTTTTGTGATAAGCTCGGTGTTGTTCGAAAAGACCTTCCTCGAAAGGGGGAGCAATGATGTTGCAGTGGGATTGTATCATCCCTGTACACTTGTCCTAAAGTGACTCGGTGACCTCGGTCCTTGAGAATGAAGAGTTATTGTATCATCCCGAGACATCTATCCAGAATAGATCCGATGACTTCGGTCCTCGAGAATGTGGTAGGATTGTATCATCCGTGAACTTTTGTTCAAAATGGATCTGGGGACTTTGGTCCTCGAGAATGTGGTAGGATTGTATCATTCGTGAACTTTTGTTTAGAATGGATCCGGTGACTTCGGTCCTTGAGAATGTGGTAGGATTGTATCATCCGTGAACTTTTGTTCAGAATGGATCCAATGACTTCGGTCCTCGAGAATGTGGTAGGATTGTATCATCGGTGAACTTTTGTTCAAAATGGATTCGGTGACTTCGGTACTCGAGAATGTGGTAGGATTGTATCATCTGTGAAATTTTGTTCAGAATGGATCCTGTGACTTCGGTCCTCGAGACTGTGGTAAGATTGTATCATCCATGAACTTTTGTTCAGAATGGATCCGGTGACTTCGGTACTCGAGAACGTGGTAGGATTGCATCATCCTTGGACTTAGTCCTAAAGTGATAGGGTGTGATTATCTCGTAATTGAATCCGGTGACTTCGGTTGTCGAGAATGTGGTGGCATTGCATCATCCCTGGACTTTAAGTCCAAAAGTGATCCGAAGACTTTTGTCTTCGTAATGTGGATTGCAGGTTGTTGCTACTGATGATGATGTTCTTGTTTGAAAGATCAGAATGCGATGATGATGATATTACTGATCGAAAGATCAGTGTGTGATGATGATGATGATGATGATGTTGATCAAAAGATCGGAGTGTGATGATGATGATGATGCTGATCGAAAGTTTAGAGTATGATGATGATGATGTTGCTGATCGAAAGGTCAAAGTGATGATGATGACGTTGCTGATCGAAAGGTCAAAGAACTGATGATGATGTTGTTGATCAAAAGGTCAAAGTGATGATGATGACGTTGCTGATCGAAAGGTCAAAGAACTGATGATGACGTTGTTGATCGAAAGGTCAAAGAACCGATGAAGATGTTGCTGATCAATCGAGCGGTCAAAGTGTTGCTGCTGCCAAAGATTGAAGATGAAGACTATATGTTAAAGCTGATGAAAAGCTTCCAATGATTTATAGATGTATCACCCTGATGATGTTGATGATGCCTTCTCTCTCCTACTGTTGTTGTAGAATACCCTTCTCGTTAAGGGTGAGTGTTGAATTATTGTAACTTTGAAGAATATTCTAAATATATTTTCGTGGTCCCCGATGCTCCTATCGAGAGAATCACTTGTATTTCTTTATACCCCGATGTTCCTAATTGGGAGAATTAGTAAAGAGTCATGAGGAAATCCCCTCCGCTGTAAGTCGGGTCATAAGTACCCCAGTTGTGATTACTCGAGCCTACATAATTAAATTAGGATTACTCAAGCCTACATAACTGAATTAAATATTAAGTGAACGAAAGAATATAAATAGAGGTGAGGTGCTTCTCATTTGAACACACTCACACTCACTTGTGTAGCGCACTAGAGGGAGAGAGAGAAAGAGCTGTAGTTGGAGAAGGAGGAGGATCAGTCTTTTGGTTTTACCTTTTATCTTTTCGGGGCATCTATATTGAGGAAGCTTTTGCTGGGTTTTTCTCTTTAGGGTTTTCCCAGGATAAATCTATGTTGTTCTTGTAATACTGTTTCTTTTAGTGATCCTGTCATATGCTTTTGTTATGAAATTGAAATTAAATATTGATAATCTAGCTTAGCATATGGAATTTTAACAAGGAAAGCCCCCCAAGGGCACCCCCTCAACTTGGTCATTGATGTATTTCATTGTTATATCTTATATTATGAAGTTGTAAAGGAGCCTAGGGTGAATTAAGCCCCTAGTGACCCCCTCCTATGTTGTATCATGTCATATCTTATGTTATGTTGTGACTTTTCACCTAGGATAGACGTCCTTCAGTAAAGTGTGCCCCCTCTTTGACTTAGTCACTTGATCCATATTATGATCCATGTATTTTTTATCTCCATCGTTGATGATATTTTAATATCAACCGTTGGATGTAAAAGTGAGTTAGGGTTTACGTCTCTCTCAAACTATTTAAGAGAGGTGTTGAAAAGTTACCTAGGAAGTGTTTGTCCACCTGGACTTGCCTTGGGGTGGACAATGACACTTAAGTTGTGACTCCTAGTCAATTTGGATTTAATGAAGTGAGAAGTACCTTATATTTTTAAAGTGACTTTATTAAAAAGGCTAAGTCATGGTTTTCCTAAGTTCACATTTAAATAAAGTTAAGTAAGTGATTAAATAGAAAGGGGTTGTTCTAACTTTATTAAATGACATGGGGTGCACTAAATGTCATTTAATTAATATTTAATGGAGAATTTAATGTGAACCCTTCATCTAATCTAATCTTGACCATTAGATTGACACGAGAAGTTACCATGAACAAAAAGGGCTAGGGCAAAGCATTTCATCATTCATTGTGATCATTTCCAAAAGAGATTTTTGGAGAGAGAGAGAAAGAGAAAGAGAAAGAGAGAGTTATGGTTTGAAGAGATTTTTGAACAAGGAGAGAGAATCTGAAGATTACATTTGGGCACAAAACTTGAAAAGAATTTTGCATAGATTTTGAGGAAGAAGTAGAGCAGAGTGGGCACAAAAATCGAGGGACCATGCAACAGAGTTTTGGCACAGAAATTGAGGTTATTTTCTTGCACAAAATTTAAGGATTCTGTACTGTGTACGAATTGCACATTTCCCAAGGTTTCTGTATAGCAGTACGGGGTTTGCACACTTCCCGAGGTGGCCGTACAGTATGGTCTGCACAAATTTTTAGAATTTCGTACAGTACGGATTGACACCGAATTCGAGGTAGTATGGATTGGCACATAATTTGAGGATTTCCGTACAACAGTACAACAACACTATTTTCGAGGTGTACATGTTGTCAGATCATACAGTATAGCATGTAGAAATTTTGAGAAGATCTGTACAGTACGGATTGGGCACAAAAATCGAGGTGAAGGTACATAATTTAATTCTATCTGTACAACACATTTTCCAAGGTGAAATTGGCACAGAAATCATGGAAAAATTCAGCAGTAAAGGGTTCAGTTTTCGAGAAGAAAATTTGATAAGTATTGTTGTTTGATTTCTATATTTTCCCTGAAGAAATAATAAATCTCCCCCTCTCTCAAAAACAGGTTTTCCCTTAGGGGTTTTATCCTAGACCATTGGTAAAAAACATTTGTCTTATTTTCATGTGTGTTTCTCTGGTTTAAAATTTCCGAGTTTGAAGTTTTTACTTTAAAAGAAAATTTTTGAATTGTTTAATTTCGAAAATGAACTTCATGTGTTTCAGTTTAGTAAATTTTTGATTTAAATTTGTGTATAGAAGGATTTGGGCATTAAATTATGCAGAGAAGCTAAAAGGCTTGAAACCGGGTTGGGGTTCTTCAAAAAATATCATGGTATCAGAGCATAGTTAAAATTTTTGAACTTGAACATTAAAAAAGACAGGGGTTTGTGAAGAAGTATTCTTGAATAACTTGAAAGTTACAGGTTGTAGCCATGGTGTCTGGTCTTAGGGTTGAAGACATGTTAGATGGGGCTGCAAATTTTAGCCCATGGAAGGCTAGAATCAGTTTGATACTTGAAGAAAATGAACTATGGGATATAGTTCACAGTACAACTGCTAATCCTGTATTAGTAACTGTTGATGCAGTTGATAAGGTTGCTTTCATGAAGAGAGATGTGAAGGCAAGAAGGATTAGACTTGATGCCGTGAAGGATCATATAATCCCTCACATATCAACAAAAGATCATGCTTTTCAGATGTGGACATATTTAACCAATCTTTACCAGAGTTCGAATGAAAACAGGAAGATGGTGTTGAGGGAAAAGTTGAAGAATGTTTACATGAGCAAAGGGGAAGGCATGGATTCCTATCTTACCAAGATCACACAGGTAAGAGATGAGCTTGCAGTTCTGGGAAAGGGGATAACAAATGACGAGATGGTGTGTTCAACGTTGAATGGCGTGACTTAGCAGTGGATCGTGTTTGTGCAGACTATCATTGGTAAGGAGAACATGCCCACATGGGATCGAGTGTGGGATGATTTCACACAGGAGGAGACATAGAGGGGATACTTATAGGGCAGGTCATCACATCACAGAGATGATGAGGAGAATGTTGCATTAACAGCAAAGGGAAAAAAGAAGAAGAGGTTCAAGAAGGGTTTCAAGGATGGAGCCAAACAACATGATGGGGAGAAGAAGGATATGAGCAAAGTGAAATGATTTGCATGTCAGAAGCTTGGACAGTGTCCAAACAAGAAGAAAAAGAAACAACATACAACAGCCTCAACAAAGATTGATGATTTTGCTGCGAGATTTGAGAGAGACTTTTCTCTCTTTGCAGGTGTTAGTGTTGAGAGAGCATTGTCTATCACTAGGATGGACATTCAGGGTCACATGGAGCATTCCATGATTGTTGGGCATTCGTTGAGTGCTACGACTAGTTCCTCCACTTGGATCATTGATAGTGGAGCTTCGAGTCACATGACATGTGATCAAGATATGTTTTTCAAGATGTCAGAGACAAATTTGGAGCTGGAGGTTGTATTGGGAGATGACATAGTTGTGAGTGCAGTTGTGCGTGGGACTGTTCGTTTTGACAGGAAGTCCATGCAACCTATGTTTTTGAGGGATGTATTGTATGTCCTTGGGCTCAAGAAGAACCTTGTTTCAGTTTCCATGATTGAGGACAAAGGCTTTGGTGTATATTCCCTTGATGGGAAAGTTCACATCTTTCCCAAGGCAGTAGGTCCATCTGATTCACGTGCAATTGGAATAAGATGCGAGAAACCGTACAAGCTTCTCTTCAAGCGACATCATGCACTGTCACACACTCAGAGCAACAATGAGTTGTGTGAGTTATGGCAGAGGAGGATGGCCCACCTTCACCATCCAGCTTTGAGGATGTTGAGAGAGATGACTACATGTATGCCAGAGTTCAACACAGAGTCGAGTGGTGTTTGTAGAGGGTGTGCTTTGGGAAAGTACACCAAGACTGCTTTTCCAAGCAGTGATTCCAGATCAGAGGGAGTGCTTCAGTTGATTCATTTAGATTTGTGTGGATATGAGTATTATGTCACATTTATCAATGGCTTTTCCAAAAATACCTGGATCTATTTCCTTAGAAGCAAGAGATCAGAGGAAGTCTTGTTTTGATTCCAAGAGTTCAAAGCTCTTGTGGAGAACTAGATAGGAAAGAAGATCAAGGTACTTCAGTCAGACAATGGGGTAAGTATACTTTCCATGCATTTGATGAGTATTGTCGGAAGGAGGGAATCAAGAGGCAGTTGACAGTTCCTTACACTCCACAGCAAAATGGAGTGGATGAAAGGAAGAACCGTTCGATAATGGGTGCAGCTGGAGCCATGTTGCATAATCAGAGTTTTCCTTTCTTTCTATGGGTAGAGGTCTGAAGTACTGCTATTTATGTTCTGAACAGGAGTCTACATTGTGCATTGGGGTGCAAAACTCTTGAGAATATGTTCACGGGGAAAGTGCATGAGATAGGTCACTTTCGGATTTTTGGTTGCCTTACATACTCACATGTTCCTTCTGAGAAGAGGACAAAGTTGGAGGCTACAAGAGAGTGGGGTATATTTGTTGGTTATGACGAGACTTCGAAGTATTTTCGCATATACCTTCCTATGCAGAGGAAAGTTGTGGTGAGGAGGGAGGTGAAGTTTGAGGAGGAGAAAGCCTTCATGAGATCTCTAGATTCTGAGATAGAGGAGCAACAAAGTACTCCACAGGTGAGAGCTCAGAGTTTAGCGAGTCAGAGCACAACCTCACCGATTTCAGGAGTGATTGGGTCACAGGTTACAGGTTCATCGGTTTCAGGGGTACAGTCCACAGAGACTTCGGGTATAGGGACAAGTTCACAGGTTGCACCTTCAGGTGATTCGAGTACCCTTGGTACAGGTTTAGGTTCACCAGGGACAGGTTCTCAGGTTGTTGGTACTTCTTCAGGGAGATAGGTGTCTGTTGAGGATGTAGAGGAGAGTCTGAGACATGATGCCTCCTCCAAGAAGAGAAAGCCATGTTGGATTAAGGAGCTTATGAAGGAAGCAGAGGAGTCTGTTGTACCACTCGAGAGGGAGGTTAGAGAGAGCAAGGCACTTGAGATATTTTCGAGCTATATGGCATAGGTGACTAGCTTGCGTGACACCGTTCCTACCACTTATGAGGATGCTTCCGTACACCAGGTTTGGAGAGATGCCATGATGGTAGAGTACAATTCCATCATGAAGAATGGGGCGTGGGAAGTGGTTCCGAGACTAGAGGGGAAGTCAGTTGTGACTTCCAAGTGGCTTTAGAAGATAAAGCATACTGCAGATGGCAGCATCGAGAAGTACAAAGCTCGTTTTGTTGCGCGTGGGTTCTCACAGGTAGAGGGAGTTGACTACGATGAGACCTTTTGTAATGTCCTCTTCTACTTAGGCATTTGAGGACTAACTCGCTAACCTATGTGATTCCTATAGGTTCGAGCGGGTACTAACAGTCAAGAAATCAGCCGAAGATTGATGCTATATATAGAAGATCTAGGGCATCAATATTATATCACCATTGGGTCGAAGAGGGCCACTGGAGCCAAAGGCCATCTGCATGCATGACATCCAGGCATTATGTAATGATGCATGCACCCAATTAAGTCTCCATGCGCATGCATACAAGTCAATTGCAAATTAGAAGATAAAGTGACCTAATTAGGTCAAAAGTTAGGGTTAGTGCATGCATGCAAGTCAACTATAAATTAGAAGATAAAGTCACCTAATTAGGTCAAAAGTTAGGGTTAGCGCATGCATGCAAATCAACTATAAATTAGAAGATAAAGTGACCTAATTATGTCAAAAGTTAGGGTTTTCGCAGTTGAAAGTTATAAAAGAAAGATGAAGTGAATGGAGAAGTCACTTATGTGATAATTGATTTGTGGAGTCGAATTGGAGAGCTCGGCGAGCTAAGTTGGGGTTGAGCACATGCTCAGCTAACTGGTGTATTTTGGTAGCGAAATCTATCTGCCCTAGTTCATCATCAGATTGGATCATCCAGGTTCAGCACTAGTTCATCATCAGGTTACATTTAGCAGTTATTCTGGGAGGTTGATTATTCATCCAGCCAGAGGGTTTCATCGTTACACCGTGTCACCGTGATCAGAGACAAAGCAATTCGTTTTCCTACCTACAGGGTTCAAAACTTCCGCATGCTACTTCCATCATCATTAGAGGGGTATTATAACCCTAGTGCACATCATCCGGGCTTCCAACAGCAACTTATTTATTTTGGATCTTATACAGTTTGAGAGGAGGGTGCATTCACCTGTGGAGGACGATTTGGTGTATCTACTTATTCCTCTGGCAGAATCCTTGCATGCTGGGACTAGGCTCTTCACCATCAGCTGATCTATATACTGGTATGTACATGCATTGATTTCTCCTATTTTATAGCATCTCAATATTTTTCTAGGGCACATATTTGCATGCAAAGTTTGGGGTTTGCTTTCCTATTTGATTAAGGAGTCAGTTTATTAGCCATATACAGTATACACATAAACAGGAAAATATCAGTTTGGGATATTACAGTGGTATCAGAGCTATTTTCCTTGCCAGCTGTGGGCATGCAAAAATTATAAATGAATTCAGGAGACCCATACAACATTACTCATAGGAGACAGAGGTATAGAGACAGAGAAGAGGAGTTAGAGGACATATGTTACCCCTCTGATCTCACACATTAGGGGGCATCTGTTATAGCTGATTTTACCACACATGGTTGATCACGTATTAAATACATCCATGGAAACAATATTTATATTCAGATGCACATAGTTGGACAGGAAAAGATATTTCTATTAATAAAATCAAAGATTACAAAATTGACAATCTCTGTCGGCATTTCTACGAACCGGAAAAACCGTGTCCTCCTCCACCACCTCAATCCTCCATCTTTCGATAGCAAGCTCACAAGACAAAGGCAAGCTTGGGAAGAACACAAAGTGCTCAAAGGGACAAAGAGATGCATACTCAAGTATAAACAAACTATGGCAACAATGGACTATAGTTTCATTGTTCTTCAATTTTTTGTAGACACTGAGAGGGGGGGTGAATCAGTGTAAAGCCAATTTTTACCTTCTCTTTGCTTGACACAGATAACTGCCAATTCATCAATCTATCAATCACATAAACATTTCATAGAAATCATTCACATAGCATAAGCATTTCATTCATAAGCACCATAACACAACAGAACAAAACTCAATATAATTTTGTAATCTTTTGTATTATTTTGTCCGGCTACAACCGTTAGGCGAAATCAGCACCTACTGATACATAGAGCACCTACTCTTAATCCAGGACCCTGCCTGGTTTTCTTAGACCCTGCTAAGAATGGTTTGAGGTATCCTAACCTCAAAAGCAAGTCAAGCTTGCTTTTACAATACAGTACACTTGTGTCACACAAGAAATCTCTGTCACATCAAAGCTGCTCATCTTCTCTGCCCATCACATCAACTGTTTGTCAATCTGCTCAACACTGATCATCAAACTTTGTTCTTCAGGTCTGCTTAAGCATCATCATCAAAGCTGCTCACTCTGATCATCCATCTGCTCACGAAGCCTCATCAATCAACATGTCAAGTCTGCTGCTGCC
>LPNX010124012.1:21293-42099 GCA_001517045.1 Pseudotsuga menziesii
TTATAACCAAATTTTTTTTTGTACAGTCTTCATGACATTCCCTGTGGTCACCATAAAGCAAAAAGATTGCTGCTGCAATTCTCTGCCAATAAAAATATCTGCTGCAAAAAAAAATGTCGGATCTGCTGCTAGACAACTCCAGCAAAATCTTCCTTGCCTCGGTCCAAAATACCCACGAAAATCCTCAGTCATGAAATTGCAGAGCTACCTCCAAAATTCTCCTAGAAAATATTTCAGACCGAAATTTCCACAGTCTGCGGCTGCCTCAGTAGCTTACCCGAAATTTCCAGAGTGGACTGCTCCTTACTGCGGCTGCCACAGACCTCTGAATTTACCTCAGAGCTCTTGCAAAATTGCACACACTAAAATGAAATTTGATAGGGGTATATATACTAGATTTTCCTCCATAATTTTAGGGCCGACATACATATTTAATTTATTTTTAATGGGGCCGACATACTATAAAAATATTTTATTATTTTTAATAAAACTTTGACTGAGCCGACTTTGTGTTTGACTGAGCCGACATATAATTTTTGTTGGTTCAACTTCAAAAGTTAATATCTCAACAACCATGAGGAACCACGTGACATGCCACCTACCGTTGGAAAGGGCATGACGAGGGCTATCATCTTATGAGGGTCTTGCTTGTATTGACAAGATCCTTTACTCATATTTTCTTCAATTTGTGCAGGCCATCATGAAATGACTTGAATTCTTCTTGATGGCTTCTTCACGAACTTTTATGGTATAAAAGTTCATCAGGGTCTTCATCAAGGGTTCCAAGACTTCATGGGCTTCTCCATTGTCTGCCAAGGCTTCAGGATCATCTCTAGGGTCTTCAGCATCATCAGCAGGGCTTCTTCAAGAGCTTCAACAAAGTGGTGACATCGATGACATCAAGACCATGTTGGCATCAATGACAATTTCACCAACATTTTTCCTCTTCAATGTATCCAAGGGGTTCCTTATATAACACTCCAAAAGGGTAATGGAGGGTCGAATCTGAGCGTTCTCAAGGCATATGGAAGGCCGAGAGTCAAGTGGTTTGTACTCATATGAAGGAAAACTCCAAAAATATATGCACACATCCCGATGTACGCAGGTTTGAGGTCAAAAGTCGCATGTACACGCGAGTATGGGTTTAAAAGTCGCGTACAACAATAAACAAGGGTTTTTAAGGGATGATCTTGGAACATCAAAGTATAATATAAGTCCATGGGGTCCAAAGAGTCTGCAAAGGGACATGGAAGACCATAAATATGTGATCAACCGTGTGAGGTAAAATCAACTATAACAGATGCTCCCTAATGTATGACGTCAGAGGGGTAACATGATGGCCGAAATACATTATAAAAATCTATCCCAGAAGTGGAGTGATGAAGACCCAGGTGGAAGAACCAACCACTCATCAGTACCATACAATGATAAATCTCTGCATATGACTGCAAATACATATAGCAGTCTCGGATACATAAGAGTACAATTGCCATGAATAGACATGATATACAAAATGTGTCATGTGTAGTCATCGCCACGTACAATATACAATAGATCAGAATCTCCAAAGTGGATGAAGATACATAATAGATCAAGATCTCCATAATGGCTGACGATATATAATGGATCACAATCTCCATAGTGTATGAAGATGTTTGATATACACTGTAAATACTGGAATCATGATCACAAGAGCTGAAATCTCATGAATACTGGCACGATCAAGGAGGTAGCATTTGTGAGATGTCACCAAACTGGAAGGTCTTCTACGCAAACCGCTATGAGTACATGTCCTACTATGTGAATAGAGGTGTCGAGGTCGAACATAGTAGTCCCTCGTCTAATTACCGGTCATTGATGTATACTGTTAACAGATGCGAGATCACCCACCGATAATGAAAATGGGAATCAAGGTACAAAGTGCAATCTAACAAGCGTGAATTGTGTTGAGGTCGAACACTTGGAAGAATCCATCGATCAAGGGACATTGATCTATTCCCAAAACTGTCGATGGCAGGAGAACCTACCATTGATGACTGTAAGTCTCAAGGAACTCAAATGACTCTAGAGTCCTCTTCCAAAGTAAATGATCTGATGTTGATGGAATGGAATCCTCTGGAAGGATGGCATTAAGGCATCCCCCATCAACCAACACGAGGTACTCAACAACGCTGTATAATGTGGAAGGACTCAACGAACAAGATGTGCACGAAATAGTAACAGTACCGGGAATGGCCGACATGCAAAGTCAACATAGGAATGGCCGACATGCAAAGTCAACATAGGAATGGCCGACTCAGGCTTCAACTTCCTTCGAATAAGAGTATAAGGTGAATGTTAACTGAAGGTAGGAAGCATGGACTCGATATGTAAATTGGGACATCTCTGTGATACAGGAGGCATCGATAGAGGCTCCAAAGGGACTGGAAGCTTAACCAGTCGGTGGAGATAAACTCAGAGCAACGAGTATAGCTCCTAAAGTCAAACTAGTAACCCAACCAACGGATGTGATACACAGTGCTCTGTTCGAAGGCAACACGACTTGACTGCTGCCAAAGATAACACCTTTTCTTGTTCGGCTTTTTGGTTTTTTGTTTTTTTTGGACTTTTTTCAGATATTTTGAAAAGCTTGAAAAAGAATAAAAGTGCTTTATAGTACAAATCTAGGAGGAGACGAGTGTCAGGGACATGCAAGCTAGTTCCAGCGATGGAACATACCTATGCTCAATGCAAGGAAACATGTGCAGGATAATGACACTCGGGGGAAGGTCTCCTCCTGGTGAAAGGGATAATAAAGCTGCGAAGGATATAAAAGGAGGCTCTGCTTGGCTAGACACGAGACAAGCTTGGGCTATATGGCTGATAACTCAAAGTTAGGGAGCCGACATAAAGCTCAAGAAGGCAAGAAAAACTCATGAAAATGGAATCACAACTTGATATATACAAGGGAGTCCCGAGGAAATGGCCAGCATAAAGTTCAAGAGGAGTATGATGCTTTTGCTCAAGGACATGGTGAGACTAAAAGAGGACTCCCACAACATAAAAGAGAAATGTCAGCATGGACACCAAATGCAATATAGGATCTAACTAGGGTACCCATGTATAGGAAGGCTCTACCATTTGCATAATGCCACTTCTAACAGCAGCATGAAGGTTTTGTGACATCATGGAATGGGTTCGTACCTAAGGTTAAGATGAAACGGTCATAAGGTCATGCAAAATGCAGGCGGATGTGAAATCCTAACCTATATGCCAGTTCAAACATTATACCTGTAATAGGAATGAACAGATCAAAGACTTGAAGAGAGTGTACCAAAACTGGACCCTACATGACAATAATATTAGTCCAAAATAGCTGGAAATAGTAAGTAAAGAGTCCAAACTATATGATATAGGTAGGATTGATCATGACAACAACATTCAAAGGAAACACTGCGGTGGACGATGCGACATAAGAAGGAATGTAAGGTGTAGAACCAATGTTTGTTATATTGAGGTGACGTTAGTTGCCTCAGCTAGGTATCAAGGGGGTATTTGCAGAGGTTATTTTGTAGGTGTCCTGGCCAGGTAGGGGTTGGACAGCACAATCGCTATATGCGTTGAAGCTGAGGGCCATTATAATTGGTTACATACCTCTACTTGTAGTGTATGGGAGTTTCGAGTCTCTCATAGGCGAGACATACCTAGTACATTCGGGAGCTCACTTATCCTCCCCTTGGCTTGCTTGGATTTTGGTTGTAGATTTTCTTAGGAGTATGCTCTTTGTGCGCTTGTTGGATTTCGGGATCGCGGTTACTTGAGTATATTTATGTTCTCTTGAGTTTGGGTCCTTTTATGTTCGATATGCCTGATATCACTACTAGTATCCCGTCACCCACTCCTGGTCCTAGTACGTACCTTGGTGTTGGACTGGGGGGCACCACAGCCCCTTACCTTGCTCATAGATTTGGGAGTGGTCATATTCCACTGTCTGGTCTGGTCTTAACACTAGTGTTCACCATCATGGGGGTGGTAGTGGATACGTGAAGTTTGGGTCTACTCCTTACTTTCCTTTTTATATCCCATCGTCCACCGCACTGTTTCCTTTGAATGTTGTTGTCATGATCAATCCTCCCTATATCCTATAGTTTGGACTCTTTATTGACTGTTTCCAGTTGTTTTGGACAAATATTATTGTCATGTAGGGTCCAGTTTTTGTAGGGTAGAGTTGTAGCAAGCTAGAACTCTATGACAACGGTGATTTCCGGTGCCACAAGTAGGAATTTCCCACTACCTGAGTATCTCTCGAAACAACGTCAGTTCATTGGTTTATGGGGGTGAAGATTTTATTATGGTTATCACTTGTAAGATTAACAAATTCTGATCACCATTTTGAGTATGAATCCAACGTTTTTAAGGTCGGCAGAGCATACTAAGTGATGGAAAGCGACGAAGTAAATTTTATGGGGGGTATGTGTTGGAAATATTTTATTTATTATGAGCACACAAATGAACCTCTCCGATAGAGAGTGCTCTTGACTTTGTCGTATGACAGAAGTTCAAGAGACTATGGCTAATCTATATGCCTAATGCAAGGAAAATGCAATGTAACTATGCTCTCCGACAGAGAGTGCTCTTGACTTGGGTAATGGCAAGTTTAAGAGACTTTGGTTTCTTTTTAAAAGACAAGCAGATTGTAAATGCAAAAACCAAGTGATAGCTCAAAAAGATTAATAACGAATGACTTGAAAGAAACTAACTTAGCAAAAATAAACTGAACTAGCAACTAGTGTTTTAAGCATAAAATGAAACTACTCTAAGCATGCTAATAACCAAACAAAAGGACAACCCAAGGCTCTTCCCCAAATGGGGAAAGGAAAACAAAAAGTGTGGGAGGCCTTATCCCACTTAGCCTTTTTATTAATCAAGTAAAATATTGAGGATTTTCAACCTTTTGGGAACTGAAAGTAAGCAAAAACTTGGAACAAGAAGTCTTATGACTTCGTTTACAAAAAGGAGAGTGAGAAGTTTTAGATCTTCTTGTTTAGCACCATCTTCATTCGGTTTTGGATTTTCCTTATGGTTTCTTGATGTGTTTCTCTTCTTCTTTGGGTAAGCTCCAAGTGTTTTAGGCTCAAGTCTCTCTTTGCTTCACCTTTGCACTTTATTCTCCTCTCAATACCTACAACAAACAAAAATCCAAACAACTCATGCATCCATTAGTCATTAGCAAAATAAATCAAACTTGAAACTAATCTAAGATTAAGATCTACAAACTTAAATCTAAGATGCAAAATTTTACATGCAAAGTGGGAAAGGAGAAGAGGGTAAAATGGAGCAAAAAGGGAGCAAAAAGAGGGCTGAAATGAATGAGGAAACGAGAAAAAAAGGGGGAGCGAACAACAGTAAAGAACGCTGCAAAACAGTAAAGGAAGAGTCTGAAAATAATGACTAAAGAGGGAAGCCAACAAAAGTGAACAATAGGGCAGTGAAAGGGGTAAAAAGAGAGGGCAACGAATAGTAGAAATTGGGGCAGCGACAGGGATGAAAAGAGGGCAGCGAAAGAGAGGGAGAAGGCTAGGAGAAGAGGATGGACGAGAACAAGAAGTTGATGAGAACAAGGTCTTGAAGATGGGGAAGAAAACACAAAGAAGACAGTAACCAAGTAACCAGAAAGAGCTTTTTAGAAGTTTGTTGGAGAAGGCAAGAAAGATCCAGAACCGCTTGCAACCCTACAAACAAAATATATTAATAATGGAACACTTGTATGGTGAAGGTATTAGATGCCAAGAGCTCCTACTAGATACAATCTCGGAAGATACAAACACTCATTGCAAATTGATTAGAACCCTAAGTACTAGATTGTTAGTCTTCAATAAACATAATAATCAAATTGCAATACAAGGGTAGGGTGAAAGAGATATTACTTCACATCGGATGAAGACACAATGCCAAAAGCCCATCAAATGACCTCCAAAGTCTCAATATTTTATTAACAAAAAGAAGCTTACAAATTCCACCAGAGTTTCTATGCCAAACTCTCCATTCTCTATGAGAAGGCAATGCCTTCCTTTTATACAAAAACTGACAAACCTACTACCCTAATTCGAACTGGCAATGAGTGAGAGCCAATGGACTTGACACAAAGTCGAATTCCTGTCAGTCTCCAAGCTTGGAGTGCAATCTCCATCAAAAAGTCGAGTTCTCATAAATGGGATGGGGAGGTGGCCTCCACCTTGGCAAGGCGCCCTCCATTCCCTTCTTGGAAGCTTCACCATCGAATATGGAGTGGCCATGTGTAGATGCGTGAGATCCTTGAGATATACGTGAACTTTTTGTGGGAGATACGACTTTGAGTTATAACAAATGCGACTTGTGTGCATTGGGAGCCAAGCCCATGAGCTGGCTACGAAACAAGGAAGAGCCCACCTCCAAATCAGCGCGAGCTCCACCTTTCGCGGGCGTACGGCATGCTTGGCGTGAAGGTTTGATTTAATGGACCTTGACGTCACCACTCCCTTATCACATTTCGCATGCATGGTTTAAATCCACGTGAGAGCTAGCTCACGTCATCTCTCATAACTTGAAACCATGCGGTGTATTGGATTAGGATTATATACCATGGTTTTAATTTATAATGTGAAAGGGGTCCACACTTATCACCACGCTAGCTTCTAACAACACCACTAAATACTAGCGTGAGCCCACTTCTCACTCACGTCACCTCTTTATGCATCTTAACCAAACTTCAATTTCAAAACCAAAGTTTTATGTGCCATGTAATTTTAAGAGCGTCGTAAGACTTTGGCCCACATGCCATGTCATCTTTTCACCATAAAATATTAGTTTTTGACTTTTTAAAACTTGGACTTTAGTGCAAAAATGTCAAATTTTAGCATTAAAATGCCATTCTAAAGCTCTTTCAACCAAATATTGCCTCACGGGGTGCTCCGGCTGGTTGACTGATGGTGAAAGTGCCCCCCTGGGATAAAGACGCTACTCCGGGCTTGAAAATGAGCTCAACCATGCTGAAAACGGACTCGGATCACATATTTTTTACATTTTGAATTTTTCCAATTAAACCATTAAAAAATGGCTTAAAAAACGAAAAAATTATTTTTTTTCGGAATCAAACGAAACTCTAGGGGGACCTAGTACATGTTCATACAACTCAATCAGAATGCCTAGCATGTTCAATGCTCTAATAACCTCTTAAGGTCGAAACACCAAGACAACTACCCCAGCTTTGGAGGTGCGAGTGAAAAACTCGGAAATTATTAGTCGTTTGTTCAACAATCAATAATAACATTCTGGGCTAGTCTGCTTAATGCTCAAGTCTGGGAAGCCAAGCCTTTTATAAAAATTTAAATGCTAGGACATTTTTTACAATTTCCCCAAGGGGGTATGAACATGTATTTTACCAAAAATAAAAAGCTTAGCCCAAAACTGGCTAACTTTGGAGCACACTAAACTTCTGAACTCTGGAGATGAGAATTCATCATGCTCGATAACTGGAGGCTCAATAGGAAGTTCAACTTTTGTACAAAATAGTTGGTAACATTTGGCTCCAACTATGGGACGGGTACTCGCTTGATTTATTGATTAAAGAGAGTGCCCGAAAATCCAAGAATCTCTGGTACTTGCACGTAAACAGAAGTGTCTTAGTCTCATGTATATATGATAAAAAATATGCCATGATGAAGTACTAGAAAATATTTTTTGCTTTTTCAAATCAAAGTGCATGAAATAAAATGTTTTCTTTTTCGGCATATAAATGAAAAATGATAAAATGCTAATATACAAAAGCTATGATACAACATACTCTACATGAATATGATACATCAAATATGGTACAGAAATAAAGTACATAAGAATACAACAATGATGGGTTTAGAGAAGCCCTGGGATGACCCCTTGGTCGTCTTGGAGGTAGTTTCGATAAAAAGGCTTCAGGTGTTTCCCATTCATGGGCATGCTTAATGTCTGTCCATCCATGGTGTTGAGCAGAAAAGAATGGGTGCCACCAACAACACAGATGATAAATGGGCCTTTCCAAAGGCTATCGAACTTCCCATGCTTCCCAGGCTTCTCCCTTCTCTTATCCCATAAGAGAACAATATCTCCCACTTGGAAAGATCTTGGTTTAGCTGACTTGTCAAAGGTACCCTTCATACTCTCTTGACGTCTGAGTGACTGATCAAGGGAAGCTATTCTAGCTTCATCCAACTCTATGATCTGATGGATCTTTTGTTCCATTTCCAATCTTTCTGTGCCATACTCACTCAAAAGTCTGAAGATTGGAATCTGCATGCTGACCGGAAGGGTGGCTGTGAGTCCATATACTAACTCAAAAGGTGATTTTCCAGTTGAGTTCTTCTTAGTAATCCTATCTGCCCACACAACATACTTAATCTTGCTATCCCAAGCTTTCTTATTATCCCCCACAGTTTACTTGACAATGTTCATCAAGTTTTTGTTAGTGGACTCAGCAAGTCCATTTCTTTGTGGGTAATAATCTGATGAGTGGGATAGGATAATGCCATACTTAAAACAAAATTCATTGACTTTTCCTGAACTGAAGGCTGGGGCATTATCTGTTGTTATTTTTAAGGGGATTCTGAATGTAGTGATAATTCTTTCTTCAATGAAATCCATAACAACATTCTCAGTGGCATTCTTAGTAGGTATGGCTTCTACCCACTTAGTGAAACAATCGGTTGCCGTACGAATCTAGCAAAAGCCATTGCTAGAGTTATCCTTAAATTTACTGATAAAATCAAGCCCCCATTGCTGAAAGGGGGCAAGGACCACAACAGGTGTGAGGGGGAGTGCAACCAACTTCTGCTTCCGAGTGAACAGTTGACACTCTTGGCAACACTTGACATATTTATGAACATCTGCAAATATCGTGGGCCAATAGTAACCAGCTCTCAGGATTTTGTGGGCAGTTGTATTTGCTGCATAATGGCCTCTACAAAATCCTGAGTGGAACTTAGTCAAGATTTTCTTGGAATCTTGTTCATTAACACACCTAAGTATGATGCCAACTAGGTTCCTCCAACCCAAACCCTCTTGGGTAAGGTAATACCTGGTGGTTTTCAATCTTAAAGCCCTTCGTTTGACACCTTTGAGGTGATCAAGGAAAGTGAAATGGAGCAAGAAGAAAATGATGTCGGAATACCAATGGTTGTCAAGCTCTTGAAGTGCAGGGGTCATGGCTGGTTGAGGAATATTGTTTTTGGCAATCATTTCAATGGCTTCTTCATTCTTTTGAGTGAGCATTTTAGCAAGACCCTGTCCTTTGATTAACTTGGTAGGCTTTATTTCAAGGTCATACTCTTGGATTTTGGACACCCATGTGCCCCTTATTCCTAAGCAATCCTCCTAAGCAATCCTGTTGAGACAAGATGTCTTTTATTGCAACATGGGGAACATATCCAATGACTTTAGAATATCTGATATAAGTTTTGAAATGCTTTAAATATTTGACCAAGGCATCAACTTGCTTTTCCATAATGGTATATTTCAATTTAGAGTTTTGTAAGGCTCTACTCATGAAAACTATAGGTTGATCGAACCCTTCGAAGTTCTTTTGGAGCAACACACCGGCAATAGTGTATTCTGAAACAAAAGAAAAGATCATGAAATATTTCGTGTAATCCGGGATGACTAAGCTAGGAGACCTAGTGATGGCATATTTAATAGTGTCAAAGGCATTCCTTCCTTCATTTGTCCACATGAATTTAGCATTTTTCTTTAGAAAGTAGGGATTGATGGGTGCTCCACAGTAGAGTCACCTACATTTGCTAACTATGTTTGAACCGATTGAGGTATGACAATGGTGGTAATCGCAAGACCTGTTTTGAATGGGAATGCTCCCTCTCCCCTTCCATCGCTCCTGTTCCCGAATAAGACTTTGAGAACGCTCACCTGTGTTTACAACAATGCCAAGAAATGTTAGTAGAGATAGAACGAAGAATCTCTAATTAACTTACATTTTGAAGAGAAAAAGAGTTCAGGCATTGACACGACTTATGCCATACCCAAGAGGTATGACCTAGAGGGATTCAGGCATTGACATGACGACCAAAGAGGAAGGTACCAAAATGAGAGTAGAGAAAGTAAGGGTTGAAGGGCTCTCCACAGTAGCGTCACCTACATTTGCTACCGATGTTGAAACCAGTTGACGTATGAAAATGATGGTAATCGCAAAACCTGTTTTGCATTGTAATGCTCCCTCTCCACTTCCCTTGCTTCCACTCCCAAAGAAGACTTTGAGAACGCTCACCTGTGTTTACAACAACACCAAGAAACGTTAGTAGAGATAAAACGAAGAAGAGCTAATAAACTTACATTTGGAAGATGAATATACTTATTTGAAACGGTTGCTAAGAAACTAACTTGCTAAAGTGTTGAAAGTTATTAGATATACATGGTTGTAGAATAATCGTCATAGTTGTCTTATAAGTTTTACTTTTCGTCAATGAACCTGCAAATGTTGCAAAAGTTTCTCGCAAAACTAAAAGTCTTCACTACAAAAAGAAAAAGAGGATACTGAAGATGATCTGAAATTTCAGCGAAGGAAAGAGACGAGGGAGATGAGTTGTTGAGTGATCAATCCGATAGCTACAGTCTACGGAATGCGATAACTAATATAAGTATTTTAAAACAAAAAAATGGAAGAAGAGAAGAAAGAGTAATTCGATTTAGGAACATGTAAGACAACGCCTTAGAGTGAGACATTCACTAGGAACATGTCATCTCGACTGATTCCCTACCTAAGAGGTACGACTTAAAGGAATTCGGGCATTCACACGATGACCAAATAGAAAGATACCAAAATAAAAGTAGAGAAAGTAAGGGTTGATTGGCACTCAGCAGTAGCGTCACCTACATTTGCTAACGATGTTGGAACATATTGAGGTATGAAAATAATGGTAATCGCAAAACTTTGAGAACGCTCACCTGTGTTTACAACAACACCAAGAAAGGTTAGGAGAGATAAAACGAAAAAGAGCCAATTAAATTACATTTTGAAGATGTAAAAAGTTAGAAGACAGACATACTTATTTCAAACAATTGCTAAGAAAGTAACTTGAAAAAGTGTTGATAGGTATTAGGCATACATGGTTGTAGAATAGTTACCACAACTCTCTTAAAAGTTTTACTTTTCTTCAATGAACTTGCACATGTTGAAAAAGTTTCTTAAAAATCCACAAGCCTGATTTAGGAAAGGAAAAAGGTGGACATTAAAGATGATCTGCAATTTCAGCGAAGAAAGAGATGAGAGCGAGGAGTTGTTGAGAGATCAACCCCATAGCCACAGTCTTCAGGATGCGATAACTAAGATAAATATTTTAAAGCAAAGAAATGGAAGAAGGGATGAATGAATAATTCAATCTAGGAACATGTCAACTAGTGTCGAGCCCTACTTGAGACAACGACCTAGAGTGAGCCATTCGCTAGGAATGTGATTAAAGAAATCAGTGACTAATTCGATCCAAGAAGAAGTTATGTCAATTTATGCCCTACCCACGAGGTACGTCCTAGAGGGATTCAAGGATTGACACAACGACCAAAGAGGAAGCTACCGAAATGAGAGTAGAAAAATGTGGACACTAAAGATGATCTGAAATTTCAGCAAAGGAAAATGATTAGAGCGAAGAGGTTTTGAGTGATCGACCCCATAGCTGCATTCTACACGATGCGATAATCTAAAATCTAGATTCTAGATAAGTATATTAAAACAAAGAAATGGAAGAATATAAGAATGAGTAATTTGATCTAGGAACATGTCAATTTGAGTCACGCCGTACTCGAGAGAACGACCTAGAGTGAGGAATTAACTAGGAATGAGATTAAAGAAAGCGGTGACTAATTCGATCGAAGAAGAAGTTATGTCGACTTATGCCATACCCAAGAGGTGTGACCTAGAATGATTCAGGCATTGACACAACGACCAAAGAGGAAGGTATTGAAATGAGAGTAGAGAAAGTAAGGGTTGATGGGCGCTCCATAGTAGAGTCACCTACATTTGCCAACGATGTTGAAAATGATGGTAATCGCAAGACCTGTTATGCATTGAAATGCTCCCTCTCCCCTTCCAATGCTTCTGCACCCAAAGAAGACTTTGAGAATGCTCACCTGTGTTTACAACAACACCAAGAAACGTTAGCAAAGATAGAACGAAGAAGAGCTAATTGAAACGAATAGAATTATTTGAAACGGTTGCTAAGAAACTAACTTGCTAAAGTGTTGAAGGGTATTAGATATATTAGATAAAACCGGTTCTATAACATTTTTCATTTCAGCAGCATTTCACTCCAATATTGCACTTGTTTCCTTTCGGTTGTTTTATAACTTGTGGGTATTAATCAACTGGTTTACTTTTTTCTGCTATTTATCTGAGCATTGTTAGCATCAAGTTTATCCATAATTACTGCTCAACTGTTTAATATTGTTCATATTGCTCAACTGTGATTATACTATCTTTCATTTATTATTGTTCATAAGTCTTTCATAACTGTGTATATTATTTATAGTTGGTTCTCATCTCATTGTTAGATAACTTAACCTGTGGGATAATTAACTTAGATTGCATCTATTGAAAGTTGCATTCTCTGACTCCATTATTTAGGCACTGGTTATATTTAGGCACTGGTTATGATCTGAAATTTCAACGAACGAAAGCGATCAGAGCGAAGAGTTGTTGCGTGATCAACCCCATAGCTGCAGTATGTAGGATGCGATAATCAAGATAAGTATATTTAAACAAAGAAATGGAATAATGAAAGAATGAGTAATTCAATCTAGGGACATGTCAACTCGAGTTGGGCCCTACTGGAAAGAACGACCTAGAGTGAGGAATTACCTAGGAATGAGATTAATGAAAGCAGTGACTAATTCGATCTAAGAAGAAGTTTTGTCGACTAATGCCCTACACAAGAGGTATGACCTAAAGGGATTCAGGCATTCACACGATGACCAAAGAAATATACTGAAATGAAAGTAGAGAAAGTAAGGGTTGATGGACACTTCACAGTAGTGTCACCTGCTTTTGCTAAGGATGTTGGAACCGATTGTGGTATGAAAATGATGGTAATTGCAAAACTTGTTTTGCATGGGAATGCTCGTTCTCCCCTTCCCTCGCTCCCGCTCCCAAAGAAGACTTTGAGAACGCTCACCTGTGTTTACAACAACACTAAGAAATGTTAGCAAAGATAGAACGAAGAAAAGCCAATTAACTTACATTTTGAAGATGTAAAAAGTTAGAAAACGAACATACTTATTTCAAACAGTTGCTAAGAAAGTATTTTGAAAAAGTGTTGATAGGTATTAGACATACATGGTTTTAGAATAGTTACTACAACTCTCTTAGAATTTTTACTTTTCTTCAATGAACCTGCACATGTTGAAAAAGTTTCTCGATAAACCATGAGCCTAATTTAGGAAAAGAAAAAGGTGGACACTAAAGATGATCTGAAATTTCAGCGAATGAAAGAGATGAAAGCGAGGAGTTGTTGAGAGATAGATCCCATAGCTGCAGCCTACAGGATGCGATAATCAGGATAAGTATTTTAAAGTAAAGAAATGGAAGAAGGGATGAAGGAGTAATTCAATCTAGGAACATGTCAAGTCGAGTTGGGCCCTACTCGAGAAAATGACCTAGAGTGAGCCATTCACTAGGAGTGAGATTAAAGAAAGCAGTGACTAATTCGATCCAAGAAGAAGTTATGTCAATTTATGCCCTACCCAAGAGGTACTTTTTTGTTGGGCAATAGGGCAGACCCGGGTTTAATCCTTTTGTGTCGCACCAACAAAAGACCCACAGTGTTGGCCCTTTCGGCAACAACCTGCGCGTAGGTTGCAGTCTCACCCGAAACAGCTATGGGGTGCCGCAGAATCAAGTTTCTGCAAGCAAAGAGGGGGATTACTGTACCTTACCCTTAATAGTCTTATTAATCAACAATCATAAAGCTTTACCATTCATTCACATATAACTTCGCCGTTAGATAAACAGTCGTGACTTGCTCAACCCATTACAGGGAATTCACAGCGAAGCTTAATTTTAGCAGCGATCTAACTTATCAGATGTATACAGTTATTAATGCATAAAAGACAACATAAACAGAAACAACACAAGAAACCACAACACTAGATATAACGTGGTTCACCCCCAGTGTAGGGGCTACGTCCACAAACTGTGTTTTATTCAACTTGCTACAAAACCACAGTTTGATCTGCGCACTCAGCTGCAGATCCCTTCAGTCCTTAAAAGCCGCACACACAACAGCAGGCCCCTGCGCACACAGCTGCAGGTCTTTCTTCAATCTTCCTTACAAAAACCCTCTGCGCACACAGCTGCAGAGGTCGTCCACGCACACAGCTGGGACTTAACCTTTCCTTACAAAATCAACCTTAGCTTCGCCTTATTCTTTCTTACATCATAAAACCTAACCTTTCTTCTTTACACAAGCGCTTATTTATACCGCACGTTTTTACAAAACCATGGTCCTAAACCATGGGCACCCCAAACCCTAAACCCTGGACTTAAACCATGGGTTTATTACAGAAGACTTTGACTCAACCCCGACACCCCTAAGACTATTTTGAGTCCAAACTCACGGAGTTATCCATCTTAAGGACCGTTAGGGTGCGCGTCCCAACAGGCCCCTAAGACTCACCAGTGGCCCGTCCCGAGACACTCTTCAGTTTCTCTGGTGGCAAAATTCCGCTGACGAAGCATAGTGTGCTGCTTGCTGAAGCTCTCCATGCTGCTGCCGGCTGCCTACTTCTGTCCTTTGCAGAAGTTTTGCTGATGAAAGCCGTCGCGATCCATCTGCAACACCATCCTTTACTCCAATTGCCGATGCTTGACCATCCGCAACTTGGGGTCCCCTGGGATTGCGTGTCACACTGCAGAAGGAGTACAGCTGCCATGGTTCTGCTACGCCGAAAGGTTGCATGGCGGGATTCCCCAGAGTCTTCCTGCGAGGCCTCATGCCCTTTGTTGCTCTATGTTAGAGCAAACACCGGTCTGTCTTTGCAAATTTAGAGCAAACTCCTGCCTGTCGATGTACTTAGCCAAGTAGGACTGTACTGGCGGAGTACTCAGAAGGTGCTGCAGACCTCTGTCCCTTACTTCTTGTACTAGTTCCTGAACTTTATAGTCGTTCGACATGTTTCGAGCTGAATATCTCACAGATGTGCTTAAGGCAGAAAATACAGGTCGAGATGGCTTCTTATAGAATCCCGAGGCGGAATTTGTCATCATGGTGCAGTAATGACGCCGAATCGGATGAAGTGCCGGAAATCTACTCCACACAGCGTCGGATTTTCCCAAAATCTCATTATGACAAGTAATGAGAGCAGCGCTCGTGCCAGCGCCGCCGAATGCATTGTGTCCCATCCGTCACATTTTAGGTTGCGACACACCTTGGATCCTACGACACAGCAACAACCTTCGACTTCGACACAGTATGACCCTGCGACCTACAACCAACCTGTAGCTGCGCATCCTTTAGACAAAACATACTACGATAATCCATAGTGCTACAAGCATCTTCGCTTATTTGCGTGGTGCTACCTCCTATTCTGAGTACCTAGCCTATCCGTGTACTTTTTTAATCGGCTCCCATTTATCATAGAGGGAAAAAGCTCACCATTTAACTTAGCTAGCTGGACTGCGCCCCCATCAGTAACTTTCTATACTACATACGGTCCTTTCCAATGTGTCTTAAACTTTCCTGGGAACTTCATGAATTTGCTGTCATAAAGGAGCACAAGATCACCCTGCTGAAATTGTTTCTTCTTGATGTGTCTGTCGTGCCATGCTTTTTCTCGAGCTTTCTGCACCTGTTGTTGGAAACCTGCGACAAATCTATCCTCTTCAAGTTCTAATATCTGTTTCAGTCTCTTCGTGATTATGGCTGGGTCATCCATCTCGGTGAAAGCAGATATCCGGAGGCTGGGAACAATGTATTCCATGGGCATGACAGCTTCTTGCCCATAAACTAGTCGAAAGGGTGTATGGCCTGTCAACTTTTTGCAAGTAGTTCTGTAAGCCCATAGCACTGCTGGAATTCGAAGATCCCAATCATTCCTGTTAGCGTTACAGACCTTTGTCAAGGCATGCTCAAGGATTTTGTTAAAAGCTTCGACAGTCCCATTGGCTTGTGGGTGATATGCGGTACTCTTTTGATGATACACCTGAAATTCTTCAGTCAATACTTCAATAGTCCTGTTCAGGAAATGTGACCCCTGATCACTCATAAGAACTTTGGGACACCCAAATCTGGATAAGATGTTGTCGAAGATGAACTTCGCAGCAGTAGCAGCGCTACAGGTCTTGACTGGTTGAGCTTCGGCCCAACGGGTAAGATAATCAGTTGCTGTAATGATGTATCTGGCGCCCGACTGTTTCGCAGGGGGGTTGATAGGGCCAACAAAGTCAATAGCCCATTTGTCAAAGGCCTGTAATGTTACTTGCGGAGCTAGGGGCATTTCATCCCTCCTAGATGGTTTACCTGTCCTCTGACAGATGTCGCAGCTGTGGCAATATTCTCTTGCATCTTTGTGAAGTGTGGGCCACCATAAGCCGGCTGTCAAAATCTTCTGCGCTGTGGCTTTGCCTGCATAGTGACCTCCTGCTGCGCCAGAGTGTGCTTCAGCCAATATTAGAGGTTTTTCGTGTTCCAAAACACATCTGCGCAGTATTTCATCTGGTCCCATTTTATACAGTTGTCCTGCTATTAAAGTGAAATTCGCGTCTCGAACCACCAACTGCTTCTTCTGCTGTGTGGTCATCTCTGAAGGGGGAAAACCTGTAGACAAATACTGAGCAATATCCTGGAAATATTCATCAACTATTTGGATAGCAAATAATTGTGCATCGGGGAGACCTTCGTCCAAATTGGTAGGTTCTTCGCCTGACTCGAGCCTCGACAAGTGGTCAGGTCCTAGGTTAAGTCTTCCAGGCTTAACAATGATCTCAAAATCATATTCTTGAAATAGAATTAACCATCTGCATATTCTTCCACCTAGCACAGGTTTGTTAACCAAGTACTTCAAAGCAGAATGGTCAGTAAACATCTTAAAATGAGATCCTAGCAGATAATGTCGAAATTTTTGTAATGCATATACCATAGCAAGACCTTCGCGTTCTGTCGTAGTATAATTTTTCTCTGCTGTAGACAACTTTCTGCTGGCAAAAGAAATAGGGTGATCGATATTACCTGCGCCTGGCTGAGCGAGCACAGTACCTAAAGCAATAGAAGATGCATCGACATGCACATGAAACTCCTTGTTCCAGTCGGGGAATACTAGGATAGGGGCAGTGACCATTTTTTCCTTCAGAATGTCGAGGCTTGCTTGGCATTCTGGTGTCCACTCGAACTTAATATCTTTCTTCAGCTGCCTTTCCATTGGGGCGGTAATCTTGGCATATCCTTGGATAAATTTCCTGTAGTAACCAGTGTGACCAAGCGTCGTGCGAAGTTGTTTGACGGACTTCGGAGGGGGCAGGTTCACAATAATAGCGACCTTTGCAGGGTCCATCATCAATCCCTGCTTACATACCACATGACTAAGTAGAATGCCAAAGGGTGCACAGAAGATGCACTTTTTTAAATTCAAGGAAATTTGGTGCTGTCTGCATTTGTCCAACATAAGTCTCAAACTAGTTATATGGTCTTTTACTAGCCCAAAAATGGTCCAATCATCAAAGTAAACTTCTAATAATTTATGTATGTATTCCTTAAACGCAGAGATGACTACGCGAGAAAATATAGCAGGTGTATTCTTCAACCCGAGGGGCATGACAGTATACTGGAAGGATCCCATCTCGGTAGCAAAGGTTGTCTTATGTCGGTCCTCTGGAGCAATTCGGATTTGATGGTAGCTGGAAAAACCATCGGTAAAAGAGTACACTTCTTGACCTCCGACATTGTCGAGCACTTCATCTGTAAAGGGGGTGGGAAAAGGGTCATGCAGACAAGCATCATTGAGTTTCCTTAGATCGACACAGATTCGGATTTCACCCTTAGTCTTCTTCTCCTGGACGACCATAGGGCTGACCCACTCAGATTCTTCAACAGGTTCGATTATTCCTGCAGCAAGCATCTTATCCAACTCCAGCTTAACCTTTTCCTTGTATTTTGGATTCAATCTATAAGGACACTGCTTCACAGGCTTCGCATCAGGCTTCAGGGGGATCTTCATTACACCAATATCTCCCAGGATACCTTTCATTTCAGAGAACTTTGTCGGAAAAAGATCTTGGTATTCATGGAGAAGTTGAGTTACCTTGCTTACCATCTCGTCATCCCAAGAGTCGCCAATGGTAGCAAATTTAGGCTGTGCATCGGATCCAATGTTAACTGTGCGCGTCTTCAAGGGCTGCGTCACTTCGGGAACTTCGACTGCCGGTCCATGCACGTCGTAGTATCCTTCTGACTCAGGGATATCAAGACGGCGCGGGTCCTCCTCCTCGTCGACTGTGAAGTTATAACACTCGACTGCGAGGGCTTCTTGTGTGGCCCAATTAGGGCGGTGTTCTGTCCCTTCTTGTTCGTCAAATACCTTAGTATGGATGATCCTGATAGCTGCATCTAGGGCTGGACAGACATCATTAGTAGAGAAAGTATTGATAAAACTATGAACAAGAGAGTCCCAACTTACAGTATCTTGGCGAAGTTCAGCCTCCGTGTACCAGTTCTTCACTAGTGGTCCCAGCGTGTGCACAAATCTATGTACCCACTCATCCTGAGGTACATACTTCCATGCCTCGTAGCATTTGCCTAAGTGGTCCTGGGGGCAAGTTTTTCCATCAAACTTGCTTCGCGCCTTTTTTGACTGGTCCCCGAACCTCAGGAGAAGGAGCTTCTGACATGCTTCCCAGGTAGGGATTTGCTTCTTATGGCTCGTCCACCATCGGACTGCTGTGGCTCTGAATGCTGACTCCAGGGCCTCCATTTTCTGGAGGTCAGGTATCTGATCCGAGAATTGTGCAATAACCGGTTCAGGATCTGTCGAACCATCATACACAAGTATAGTTATGGGTTGTGAGTCGACCCATCTGAGGGACTTGGTAGGGCAGACATTGCTGCGCCCATGGTGCTCAGATAATCGGTTTTGCCAATTTTCTAATTCGTCTTCAGAGTCCGTCATACAGGAGCTACCAGACTCCCACCCTACGGCCGGAGGATCCTCATAGCCTTCTTCCTGCGCAGTGATGGGTTCCGCATCAGCTTGATCCTCGTGTCGGAGTGGTTTGGTGTACCGTTCTCCTTGTGAAGGATCCAGGGGCAGGATGACCCTGAAGTCTTTCCCTTCGAAGACCATCTGTCTCTTTTTTAGGTTGATGACTGCGGCATTTGCCATTGCCCATTCAATTCCTAACAGGGCCGAGTAAGGGTTGCTGTCATCCATGATCTCAATTACTTCGAAGTCCGTGAAGGTGCTGACTCCGTCAATATCTATTTGGAGATCCAGGAATCTTCCTAAAGGTACAATCTTTTGCTGGTTGGCTAGCCTCAACTGTATAGGGGACCAGGCCAGGGTAGGTTTCCCCATTTGTTCCCAGGTTTGTTTGGTTAAAACATTTACATCGGACCCTAAGTCCAGAATAACATCAGTCATATCATATGCCCCTATCTGAGCATTCAATCGCATTTCCCTGCCGGTCCTGCTGACTCGATGAATAGTTTTGTCCCGACCACAACTTTGCAGAGATTCGCAGGAAGCAATGACGTTCTGCAGCTCATTCAGAGCATCCTGATTTCTTAAAAGTTTGAGGCAACTTTGTAAAAAGGTAGACAATATACTTACTTTATCCAGCGAAGCTTCACGGGGCGGCGACTGAGGCTGCGCAGGCGCACTGGGTGGGCTAGGGCCAGCAAAATCTTTCTTGGCTTCCATGAATGTCTCTTTCTCTCTGATGATATCAAATGCAGGGATTTTCACAGGAGCCTTACGAACTAGAGCTTCGGCAGGTCGGTTTGGCGTATTTTGGATGTGTGTCGTAACTCCACTTCTTGTAACGACATTGATGGCCGCAGCAGGGCGGGGTTCCACAGAAATCATCTGGAGGGTCTGAGTAGGGGTATTCTGTCGTGCCTTAATCTTAGCTATCAACTGGGGGCACTGCTCAATCACATGATCTACTGCGGGGCAATACCGACACGTCGTAGTGGGGTTCCGACAATCGTGAGCCAAATGCCCGTCTTGGTTACAATTGAAACACACGAATTGGCTTCGGCCTCCTCCGGCCATACCACCACGACCTCCAGAAGTACCTCGTCCCGAGGCACCCCCCTGGTAACCATAGCTATCACTACTCGGACCTTCAGTGTCCACCCGGTAAGCATCATAGGTGCGGCACTCATCCTCCTTATGACCTACAGATTTGCAAAAATTACAGTAGGAGTTCTTAGGTCCTTGGCCATACCTTTGCAGCAGGTGACAGTTCTCAGGTCGATGCTGACCTGTCATTCTGCAGAGCTCACAATAGAGAACTTATGGTGGAAAGGGGTTCGACGCGCCTGTCTGCAAGTACTTGTTTACCAGAGGGCACCGTTCCTTGTCGTGACCTTCGGTCCGACATTGCGTACACCAAACCTCTTTGCGATCAGGTTTTCCTTTTTTCATCTCGCGAAGTTCTAGGGCCATCGCAGCTAGCTGCGCTTGGATTTGAGCAATACCAGAGTCATCTCCGACAAGGGCAATCTCAAGTTTCATTGCGATTTCCAGAGCCTCTTGCTGGTCAGCAACCTTCTGTTGCATGAGTGGAGTTCTGATATGTGGTAACAATGCTGCAATAAACCATTCC
>LPNX010124012.1:43717-76074 GCA_001517045.1 Pseudotsuga menziesii
TACCGCGCATTTTTACAAAACCATGGTCCTAAACCATGGGCACCCCAAACCCTAAACCCTGGACTTAAACCATGGGTTTATTATAGAAGACCTTGACTCAACCCTGACACCCCTAAGACTATTTTGAGTCCAAACTCGCGGAGTTATCCATCTTAAGGACCGTTAGGGTGCGCGTCCCAACATTTTTCTCAATGAATCGGCAAATGTTTCAAAAGTTTCTTGTGAAATTAAAGATGATTTGAAATTCCAGCGAAGGAAAGCGATTAAAGCGAAGAGTTGTTGAGTGATCGACCCCATAGCTGCACTCTACAGGATGCGTTAATCAAGATAAGTACATTAAAACAAAGAAATGGAAGAATTGAAGAACGAGTAATTCGATCTAGGAACATGTCAACTAGAGTCGGGCCCTACTCGAGAGAACGACCTAGAGTGAGGAATTACCTAGGAATAAGATTAAAGAAAGCAGTGACTAATTCGATCGAAGATGAAGTTATGTCAACTTATGCCATACCCAAGAGATAGGACCTAAAGGGATTCAGGCATTTACACAAACAAATAGAAAGATACCGAAATGAAAGTAGAGAAAGTAAGGGTTGATGGGCGCTCCACAATAGCGTCACCTACATTTGATAACGATGTTGAAAATGATGGTAATCCCAAGACCTATTTTGCATTGGAATGCTCCCTCTCCCCTTTTCCTACTCCTGCTCCCAAAGAAGACTTTGAGAACGCTCACCTATGTTTACAACAACACCAAGAAACGTTAGCAAAGATAGAACGACGAAGAGCTAATTAACTTACATTTTGAAGATGAAAAAATTTGGAAGACGAATATAATTATTTGAAACTCTTGCAAAGAAACTAACTTGCTAAAGTGTTGAAAGGTATTAGATATACATGGTTGTAGAATAATATCACAGTTGTATTAGAAGTTTTATTTTTCCTTAATGAACTTGCAAATGTTGCAAAAGTTTCTCACAAGACCATAAGTCTTCTCTACAAAAAGAAAAAGAAGGACATTGGAGATGACCTGAAATTTCAACGAAGGAAAAAGATGAGGGAGATAAGTTGTTGAGTGATCAACCCCATAACTGCAGTTTACGAGATGCGACAATTGAGATAAGTATTTTAAAGCAAAGAAATGGAAGAAGAGAAAAATGAGTAATTCGATCTAAGAATATGTCATCTCGAGTCGGGCCCTACTCTAGACAACGACATAGAGTGAGCACTCACTAGGAATGCGATTAAAGAAAGCATTGATTAATTCGATCCAAGAAGAAGTTATGTCGACTTATGCCCTACCCAAGAGGTACAACCCAGAGGGATTCAGGCGCTGACACAACGAATTAATTAGAAATGAAATTAAAGAAAGCAGTGACTAGTTTGATCCAAGAAGAAGTTATGTCAACTTATGCCATACCCAAGAGGTACGACCTAGAGGGATGCAGACATTGACGCGTCGACCAAATTGGAAGGTATCGAAATGAGAGTAGAGAAAGTAAGGTTTGCTTACTATGTTGAAAATGATGGTAATCGCATGACCTATTTTGCATTGGAATGCTCCCTCTCCCCTTCCCCTGCTCCTATTCCCAAAGAAGACTTTGAGAATGCTCACTTGTGTGCTAAGAAACTAAATTGAAAATGTGTTTATATAGGTGTTAAATATACATGGTTGTAGAATACTTGCCACAATTCTCTTAGAAGTTTTACTTTGCTTCAATAGACCTGCACATGTTACAAAAGTTTCTCGAAAAACCACATACCTGATTTAGGAAAGGAAAAAGGTGGACACTAGAGACAATATGAAATTTCAGCGAAAGAAAGCGATGAGAGCGAAGAGTTGTTGAGTGATCAACCCCATAGCTGCAGTCTACATGATGCGATAATCAAGATAAATATATTAAAACGAAGAAATGGAAGAATGGAAGAATGAGTAATTCGATCTAGGAACATGTCAACTCGAGTCGGACCCTACTTGAGACAACGACCTAGAGTGAGGAATTACCTAGAATTGAGATTATAGAAAGAAGTGACTAATTCAATCCAAGAAGAAGTTATGTCTACAGATGTCGTACCCAAGAGGTACGACCTAAAGGGATTTGGGCATTCACACGACAACCAAATAAAAAGATACCGAAATGAGAGTAGAGAAAGTACGGTTTGATGGGCACTCCATAGTATAGTCACCTACATTTGCTAACGATGTTGAACATGATGGTAATTGGAAGATCTGTTTTGCATTGGAATGATCCCTCTCTCCTTCCCCTACTCCCATTCCCAAAGAAGACTTCGAGAATGCTCACCTATGTTTACAACAACAAGAAACGTTAGCAGAGATAGAATGAAGAAGAGCTAATTAACTTACATTTTGAAGATGAAAAAATTTGGAAGACGAATATACTTATTTGAAACGGTTGCTAAGAAACTAACTTGCTAAAGTGTTGAAAGGTATTATATATACATGGTTGTAGAATAATTGTCATAGTTGTCTTAGAAGTTTTACTTTTCCTAAATGAACCTGCAAATGTTGCAAAAGTTTCTCGCAAAACCAGAAGTCTTCACTACAAAAGGAAAAAGGAGGACACTGGAGATGATCTGAAATTTCAGTGAAGGAAAGAGACGAGGGATAAGAGTTGTTGAGTGATCGACCCCATAGCTGAAGTCTACGAGATGCGAAAACTAAGACAAGTATTTTAAATCAAAGAAATGGAAGATAAGAACAATGAGTAATTCGATCTAGGAACATGTCATTTCGGTTCGGGCCCTACTCGAGAGAATGAAATAGAATGAGCATTCACTAGAAAAGCGATTAAAGAAAGCATTGAGTAATTCGATCCAAGAAAAAGTTTTGTCGACTGATGCCCTACCCAAGAGGTACGACATAGAGGGATTCGAGCATTGACACAGCGACCAAAGACGAAGCTACCGAAATGAGAGGAGAGAAAGTAAGGATTGACGGGTGTTGCACGGTAGAGTCATCTACATTTCCTAACTATATTTGAACTGATTGAGGTATGATAATAATGGTAATCGCAAGATCTGTTTTGAATGGGAATGCTCCCTCTCCCCTTCCCCTGGTCTCGCTCCCGAATAAGACTTTGAGAATGCTCACCAGTGTTTACAACAACACCAAGAAACATTAGCAGAGATAGAATGAAGAAGAGGTAATTAACTTACATTTTGAAGATAAAAAGAGTTCAGAGACGGAAATACTTATTTGAAACAGTTTGTTAAGAAACTAACTTGAAAAAGTGTTGATATAGATGTTAAACGTTGGTTGTAGAATAGTTTCCACAACTCTCTTAGAAGTTTTACTTTGCTTCAATGAACCTACACATGTTACAAAATTTTCTCGAAAAACCACAAGCCTGATTTAGGAAAGGAAAATGTTAGACACTGGAAATGATTTGAAATTTCAGCGAAGGATAACGATCATAGCGAAGAGTTGTTAAGTGATTTCCCCATAGGTGTAGTCTGCAGGATTTGATAATCAAGATAAGTATATTAAAACAATGAAATGGAAGAATGGAAGAATTAGTAATTCGATCTAGGAACATGTCAACTCGAGTCGGGCCCTACTCGAGAGAACGACCTAGAGTGAGGAATTGCCTAGGAATGAGATTAAAGAAAGAAGTGACTAATTCGATCTAAGAAGAAGTTATGTCGACTAATGCTCTACCCAAGAGGTGCAACCTAAAGGGATTCAGGCATTGGAACTGATTGAGGTATGATAATAATGGTAATTGCAAGATCTGTTTTGAATGGGAATGCTCCCTCTCCCCTTCCCCTGCTCTCGCTCCCGAATAAGACTTTGAGAACGCTCACCAGTGTTTACAACAACACCAAGAAACATTAGCAGAGATAGAATGAAGAAGAGCTAATTAACTTACATTTTGAAGATAAAGAGTTTAGAGGCGAAAATACTTATTTGAAACAGTTTGCTAAGAAACTAACTTGAAAAAGTGTTGATATAGGTGTTAAACGTACATGGTTGTAGAATAGTTTCCACAACTCTCTTAGAAGTTTTACTTTTCTTCAATGAACATGCACATGTTACAAAAGTTTCTCGAAGAACCACAAGCCTGATTTAGGAAAGGAAAATGTTAGACACTGGAAATGATCTGAAATTTCAACGAAGGATAATGATCAGAGCGAAGAGTTGTTAAGTGATTTACCCCATAGGTGCAGTCTGCAGGATTTGATAATCAAGATAAGTATATTAAAACAATGAAATGGAAGAATGGAAGAATTAGTAATTCGATCTAGGAACATGTCAACTTGAGTCGGGCCTTGCTCGATTGAACGACCTAGAGTGAGGAATTGCCTAGAAATGACATTAGAGAAAGAAGTGACTAATTTGATCTAAGAAGAAGTTATGTCGACCGATGCCCTACCCAAGAGGTACGACCTAAAGAGATTCAGGCATTCACACGATGACCAAATAGAAAGATACAAAAATGAGAGTAGAGAAATTAAGGGTTGATGGGCGCTGCACAATAGCATCACCTACATTTGCTAACGATGTTGGAACAGATTGAGGTATGAAAATGATGTTAATCGCAAGACCTGTTTTGCATATGAATGCTCCTTCTCCCCTTCTCCTGCCCCTGCTCCCGCTCCCAAAGAAGACTTTGAGAATGTTCACCTGTGTTTACAACAATAAAAAAAACCGTTAGCAGAGATAGAACGAAAAAGAGCCAATTAACTTATATTTTGAAGATGTAAAAAGTTAGAAGACAAACATACTTATTCAAACAGTTGGTAAGAAAGTAACTTGAAAAAGTGTTGATAGGTGTTGTCCGCCGATTGCACACCAGCAGCAGAAATCTAATGAAAGCTGTCTCCTCACTTAGGAAAGTGGCAGAGGTTTTACCTTGGGGGTAAGCACAGAGCTAGGTACTGTCACCTACTCCTAGCTCCTCCGTTTAGGCTAACTCCTAACGAAGCCAAGGGGGGTAGTCCCTACAAAAGAGTTTCTATGGCTCTTTAGTTGTTAAAGTGTTCTTAAAGGTTGCGGATGCGGATGGGTGTTGTTTAGGAGTTATTATGATTTGAATATGTTTACTTATTATGAATATGACATAAAATCAAAAGAGCAATCCACGTTGCAACAAGAGATTAAAAGATAAGTATAAATTCCAGACTGTTGATTAAGCATTCAGAGATAGCATTTGTAATGAACCACAGACAATTGATCAATATAAGATAATTATGCAAAATTAATCAAGGACCAGTGCCTTATGGAGTCAATGATAATGAAATGCGGAGATAAAACAATAAGTCTAGGAATCCAACTAGTGAGTATTAGATTGTGTGAATGCTCTTGGTAAGTTTTAAGGATTTTATGTGCTCTTGATTTAGGTGTCAACGAAGGTTTGTCAAACGCCCATTAGAGGAAATTTCAACTCAAAATGGGCCTTGTAACTTTTATTCAAATTCCATGTCATCATGTGTTAGCCAATGAAATTGCTTTAAATTTGAAATACCGTATAGGTCTTAAACACTTTTTTAATATAAATTTGGGGATAGGTATCATAAAAAAACCTACTTTTTTTGTTTGTATTTTTGACATATCTCCCTGTGCTTTTACTCAAATTTCTATTGGGAGAGCTCGTTGGATGCAGAATTAAATTCTGCATCCAACGAGTACCCACTCGGCATACTTTTGACGGACCCCGCTGCCCCAAAAACAAGAAATACCTGAAAAACGAAATGATGATATCATCATTCCATTTTTTCAAGCATTTCTTGTTTTTGGGGTAGTAGGGTCCGTCAAAAGTATGCCGAGTGGGTACTCGTTGGATGCGGAATTTAATTTCGCATCCAACGAGCTCTCCCGATCGAAATTTGAGTAAAAACACAGGGAGATATGTCAAAAATACAAACAAAAAAGTAGTTTTTTTATTTTCTTCCTCCAAAATTAATAAATATTATTTTATTATTTTAACTATTATTTTATTAGTTCATTTTAGGAGGCCCATTTTGAGTAGAAATTTCCTCTAATGGGAAGAATAATCTAAGTTCCCTTCATTGGAGACTCGTCGGGCCCGCCTAGTATCCCAGGCTGGTATCGCGAAGATTGACTAGCTAGTCGAGAAGCTTAGACAGCAGGATTCCGGCGCCTCTACTAGGAAGTACTTTGGAATATTCCCTACAACGCCGATGCGTTGGCTATGGGGTGTTAAGTTTTATTAGATTACTCTTGCAGGGTTTAAAGATCCAGTGCCGTTTCTAGGTACTCCGATCTGAGATCGGTCAGAGCATACTCTGGCAAGGAGGGGAGGGAGTTAATTAATTAAAGGGGGTGTGTGTTGCAAGTTTCATTAAATTAGTTAATTAAAACTCTCCGACAGAGAGCGCTCTTGACCTTGCCTTATGACAGAGGTTCAAGAGACTTATCTAATCTAAATGCCTAATGCAAGGATGTGCAAATCTAATAATGCTCTCCGACAGAGAGTGCTCTTGACTTGTGTTACTGCAAGTTCAAGAGTCTTACTTAAGGATTAATTAGTTAAAGTAGTGAATAGTAAAATGCATAAGAGTAAAAGAAAGAGAGTTAAACAAACTCTCCGACAGAGAGCACTCTTGATCCACCTTACAGTGAGATTCAAGAGATTTTGGTTCTTTTTAAGATTAACAATTAGAGAGAAAGATAAATCACAACGCAAGTAATAAAATCTAGTCTAGCAATTAGCAATTATGCTTAATGAACAACTAGCAATTAGTGGAAATGAAAACTAAGTCTAAGCAAGAAAACTGAGCTAAGTGCTTTAAGTTGAAACTACGTTAAGAAACATGAAAATGAACACAAGACACACTTCCCCCAAATAGGGGAAGTAGAAAAGATGGGAGGCTTGCTCCCATTTAGCCTTTTTATTAATTTTTTACAATGCTTTATTATGCTCATCTTCTTCTTGAATGAGCAGATGGTGAGAAAGGGAAGAAAGATTAGGGAGATGTTTTGGTTTTTTTGCTCTTGCTTGCTTTTTTCTTGCTTTTAGCCTTTGGGCTCTCCTTCTCCTGCCTGAAACTAAGAGTTTTGAACACAAACTCGTTATGGTGTTAGTTTATAAAAAAAACAAATTGAAACTAAATCTACAAACTTATTAAAAAAGAAAGCACCCAACCCCTACCAAAACCGGAAGAAACAAGAGGAATAAAAGGCTACAAAAACAGAAGTGAGAAAGGGGTGAAAAGAGGACGAAAGAAGGTCAAAGAAGGCTGAAAACAAAGGTAAGAGAGGGCTGCAAAAAGTGAAGAAAGAGGGCAAAAGTGGGCAGTGAAAGAGGAGAAAAGAAAGGTTGCAAATAAAAGACAAATAAGGCTGCAAATTGCAAACGGGACAGCCAACAGGGGCATAAGGTTTGGTGAATGAATGTTCACTTTAGCCCAAACCTTGCCCTAACCCAAGAATATAAAAATTTCTTAAATTTTGAAAGATGAAATAAAAATGAAGAAAAACTATTCAAACCTGTGGCTTTACTTGATGATGCTTGGATTCTTTGAAGCTTGAGAATTCCGGAAGTTGTTTTGACTTCAAGAGGAGAGGATGCACCTGAGCTCAAACTCCTACTTGATTGGATGAAGTGATCTGCACAAATTCAACTCAAACGCTTGCCAAAAGATGGATTAGATCATGTATGTTTTCTCAATTGAATGTAAAAGAGCATATCATATAACTGAATAATCAATGCTACTTTCAATTCTTAAGAGCAAAACCATAAACAATTAAATTGAAACTTCAAATAATTGATGTTACGTGCTTACAGAAGCATTCTAAAGCATGAATCATTAACCAACATAAGCATAAAAGGAGAGAATTGAAACATTATCACCTCATTCGCCAAGCATTCATCCACATTTAACAAACCATATGAGCCTCCAAAGCCTTAAACTTTATTCCATGGTTGCATAAAGCAACAAGCATTACAAAGTTTGGACAGAGTTTCTCTACACAAAAATCCCTCCGAATAGAGCTAAAGAAGCCTCTATTTATACAATAAAAGAGAAACCCAAAACCCTAAAACTAGAAAACCAGACCTAACCGGACCGGCCACCACTGAAAGACCAGACCTAAAGAAGATGAGCTGGGAATGAGGGGAGGCCTCCACCTAGGCAAGGCGCCCCCATTCCAACCCTAAGCACTAAAAACCAAGCCCAGATTCATCCCACATGAGTGAGGGCGCATCTGCTAGAGAGAGAATGCGTGAGCATGAAGAGAGGCGTGAGCTGGTAGGTAAAGCCACATCTTAGATATGGAGGAGCCATTGCTAGGTCTGGAGATTCCATTGCTGATGTAATCTTTAGTCTTTACCTCGATCAAATCATCAAACCAATGAGTGCTCTCCATCTCATCCAATTCAGGAGTTTAGCTGGAGATGACAAGTCCGTTAACTAAATATATCTTTATTGCTCACTGAATTCTGACTGAAGCTAAGTTATTATAACTCCAATCATCATAAATGCCCACTGAGATGTCTTTAGCCTTTTATTTCGCTGAATTTGGATTAATTTGGAGAATTTTAATTTTCTCCAAAATAATCATTTTTTAATAAAAACTTCATTTTTTCCCCAAAAATGATTTTTTTTCCCCAAAAATGATTTTTTTTGAGAAAATGAGCATTATGTGTCCGATTGATGATCCAAAAGCTGGATCTGACCGGCTGGCTGAAGAATGACTTTTTGGCTTAAGGTTAGAGTCTTCAATCACTGAAAATGGGGTCCGGATGACTAACTTATTACAAACGGGATTTTTCCATTTAATTTATGGAAAAATTAATAGGATCTGACCGGCTAGCTGAAGAATGACTTTTTGGCTTAAGGTTAGAGCCTTCAATCACTGAAAACGGGGTCCGGATGACTAACTTATTACAAACGGGATTTTTCCATTTAATTTATGGAAAAATTAATAAAAAACTTAGGGAAATAATTAAAAAATTAAAAAATTAAAAAATAATTTTTTAGCCCGTTCGGTAAAAAAATTTCGGAAAATTTTTAAAGGTCCTATATTGACTTAGGACAAGACCATGCTCTATTCTAACAATGCCCAGTAGGTTTATAAACACTCAGTTGGGCTTTAATAACACCCCAAGGCCCAAAATTCAAAATTGGGCATTCTAGCTTTGGAGGAAGCGGGAGAAAATCTCGTCAATTATACTCAGCTATAGGCAAAGCATAATTGTCAAGGGCAAAAAACTCCGTGGAATACCTTAGTTGAGATTCTACGACTTAGGAGACTGAACCATTAAAAAAACCCTACTAGCACATTTTATTACAAACCCCGCGGGGCCATGGTCAAAATGATTCAAATGAAAAACTAGCTAGCCAATATTGGCTAGACATAAAGGCGGATCATCTGATACACTGGAATCAAACATTTATCATGTTTGTCAAATGGCGGCTCCTCAGCTAATCCAACTAAGTGCAAAATTAGTGGATAACAATAGGTATTAGACATACTTGGTTGTAGAATAATTACCACAACTCTTTTAGAAGTTTTACTTTTCTTCAATGAAACTGCACATGTTGAAAAAATTTCTCGAAAAACAACAAACCTGATTTAGGAAAGGAAAAAGGTGGTCACTGACACGATGACCAAAGAGGAAGCTACCGAAATGAGAGTAGAAAAAGGTGGACACCTAAGTCACATGACATGAGGACACGGGACACGGAGGACATGAAAATACGAGTATTCGACACGAGACACGACGACCCCAGAAATAGGACACGGGGGACACGTTTTATATATATATATATATATTAAAAAAATACATAAAGATCTACATTTTTTAAAAACTAGAAGTATATACAATGTACATCAATCATAATATCATTCAATTGAAATTTGACAATGATGAATCAGTAATAAAATTATCAATGAATCATGAACTTTGAACCATACATTGCATATTTGATATTTCTCATTAAACCACAAAAATCAAAATGTATTACATAGATATCGAGAGAATGCCACCGACAAATACAAAATAGAGTAGATACTACTTAGTACCAAGTCTAGTATCTACTGTACTACTAAATACAAAATGAAAATACTAAATAGCCACAGGTAAGAATATCATAGCTCATCAATGGTACTAGCCATTGCCAATCGTCTTCCTGCTCCTCCATGCCAAAATTAACATTACTGTCGTAGCTCTTTCCTCTATCCTCCTCCTCCTTTATACCCTTTTTGACAAGACACATGTCCAGAAATCAGGACACGTTCCTGGCAAGTGTCTGACACGTGTTGGAAAGTGTCCAGATTTTGGGACACGAAAATTATGGTCTCGGACACGTATTAGGGCAAGTGTCGTGTCCGACACGTGGAATACGGGACACGGGCGCTATTTGGAAGTGTCCTGTTACTACACTAAAGATGATCTGAAATTTTAGCAAAAGAAAGCGATGAGAGCGAAGAGTTGTTGAGTGATCGACGCCATAGCTGCAGTCTATAAGATACGATAATCAAGATAAGTATATTAAAACAAAGAAATGGAATAAAGAAAAAATGACTAATTCGATCTAGGAACATGTCAACTCGAGTCAGGCCCTACTCAAGCGAACGACCTAGAGTGAGGAATTAACTAAGGATGAGAATAAAGAAAGCAATGACTAATTCGATCCAAGAAGAAGTTATGTCGACTTATGCCATACCCAAGAGGTATGACCTAGAGGGATGTAGGCATTGACACGACAACCAAAGAGGAAGGTACCGAAATGAGAGTAGAGAAAGTAAGGTTTGATGGGCTCTCCACAGTAGAGTCACCTACATTTGTTAACAATGTTGAAAATGATGGTAATCACAAGACTTATTTTGCATTGGAATGCTCCCTCTCCCCTTCCCCCGCTCCCGCTCCCAAAGAAGACTTTGAGAATGCTCACCTATGTTTACAACAACACCAAGAAACGTTAGTAGAGATAGAATGAAGAACAACTAATTAACTTACATTTTGAAGATTAAAAAATTTGAAAGACGAATATACTTAGATATACATGGTTGTAGAATAGTTGTCATAGTTGTCTTAGAAGTTTTACTTTTCCTCAATGAATCTACAAATGTTGCAAAAGTTTCTCGCAAAACAAGAAGTCTTCACTACAAAAGGAAAAAAGAGGACACTGGAGATGATCTGAAATTTGAGAGAAGGAAAGAGATGAGTTGTTGAGTGATTGACCCCATAGCTGCAATCTACGAGATGCGATAACTAATATAAGTATTTTAAATCAAAGAAATGGAAGAAGGGAATAATGAGTACTTCGATCTAGGAACTTCTCATCTCGAGTCATGCCCTACTCGAGATAACGACCTAGAGTGAGACATTCACTAGGAACATGTCATGTGGACTTATGCCCTACCCAAGAGGTACGACCTAGAGGGATTCAGGCATTAACACAGCGACCAAAGAGGAAGCTACCGAAATGAGAGGAGAGAAAGTAAGGGTTGATGGGTGCTCCACGGTAGAGTCACCTACATTTGCTAACTATGTTGGAATCGATTGAGGTATGACAATGATGGTAATCGCAAGACCTGTTTTGAATGGGAATGCTCGCTCTCCCTTTTGTTTGCTCCCACTATCGAATAAGACTTTGAGAACACTCACCTATGTTTAAAACAACAAAAAGAAACGTTAGCAAAGATAGAACGAAAAAGAGCCAATTAACTTACATTTTGAAGATGTAAAAAGTTAGAAGACGAACATACTTATTTCAAACAGTTGGTAAGAAAGTAACTTGAAAAATTGTTGATAGGTATTAGACATACATGGCTTTAGAACAGTTACCACAACTCTCTTAGAATTTTTACTTTTCTTCAATAAACCTGCACATGTTGAAAAAGTTTCTCGAAAAACCACGAGCCTGATTTAGGAAAGGAAAAAGGTGGACACTAAAGATGATTTGAAATTTCAGCGAAAAAAGGAGTTGAGAGCGAGTAGTTGTTGAGAGATAGACCCCATAGCTGCAGTCTACAAGATGCGATAATCATGATAAGTATTTTAAAGCAAAGAAATTGAAGAAAGGATGAATGAGTAATTCAATCTAGGAACATGTCAACTCGAGTCGCGCCCTACTCAAGACAACGACCTAGAGTGAGTCATTCACTAGGAATGAGATTAAAAAAAGCAGTGACTAATTCGATCCAAGAAGTTATGTCGATTTATGTCCTACCCAAGAGGTACGTCCTAGAGGGATTCAGGCATTGACAAGACGACCAAAGAGGAAGGTAGTAAAATGAGAGTAGAAAAAGTAAGGTTTGATGGGCGCTCCACAGTAGAGTCACCTACATTTGCTAACGATGTTGAAAATGATAGTAATCACAAGACCTGTTTTGCATTGGAATGCTCCCTCTACCCTTCCCCTGCTCCTGCTCCCAATGAAGACTTTGAGAATGTTCATCTGTGTTTACAACAACACCAAGACAAGCTAATTAACTTACATTTTGAAGATAAAAATAGTTTAGAGACGGAAATACTTATTTGAAACAATTTGCTAAGAAACTAATTTGAAAAACCGTTGATACAGGTGTTAAACATACATGGTTGTAGAATAGTTGTCACAACTCTCTTAGAAGTTTTACTTTGCTTCAATGAACCTGCACATGTTACAAAAGTTTTTCGAAAAATCACAAGCCTGATTTAGGAAAGGAAAAAGGTTGATACTGGAGATGATCTGAAATTTCAGCGAAGGAAAGTGATGGGAGCGAAGAGTTGTTGAGTGATTGACCGCATAGCTCCAGTCTACAAGATACGATAATCCAGATAAGTATATTAAAACAAAGAAATAGAAGAATCGAAGAATGAGTAATTCGATCTATGAACATGTCAACTCGAGTCAGGCCCTACTCGAGAGAACGACCTAGAGTGAGGAATTAACTAGGAATGAGATTAAAGAAAATAGTGACTAATTCGATCCAAAAAGAAGTTATGTCGATTTATGCCCTACCCAAGAGGTACGACCTAGATGGATTCTGGCATTGACACGACGAGCAAAGACGAATGTACCGAAATGAGAGTAGAGAAAGTAAGGGTTGATGGACGCTCCACAATAGAGTCACTTAAATTTGCTAACGATGTTGAAACTGACTGACATATGAAAATGATAGTAATCGCAAGACCTGTTTTGCATTGGAATGCTTCCTCTCCCCTTTCCCTGCTCTTGCTCCCAAAGAAGACTTTTAGAACGCTCACCTGTGTTTACAACAACACCAAGAAACCTTAGCAGAGATAGAACGAAGAAAAGCTAATTAACTTACATTTTGAGCATGAAAAAATTTAGAACACGAATATACTTATTTGAAATGGTTGCTAAAAAACTAACTTGCTAAAGTGTTGAAAGGTATTAGATATACATGGTTGTAGAATAATTGTCATAGTTGTCCTAGAACTTTTACATTTCCTCAATGAACCTGCAAATGTTGCAAAAGTTTCTCGCGAAACCAAAAGTCTTCACTATAAAAGGAAAAAGGAGGACCCTGGAGATGATCTGAAATTTCAGCGAAGGAAATACATGAGGGAGATGAGTTGTTGAGTGATCGACCCCATAGCTGCAGTCTACGGGATACGATATCTAATATATGTATTTTAAAACAAAGAAATGAAAGAAGGGAAGAAAGAATAATTCGATCTAGGAACATGTCATCACGAGTCGGGCCCTACTCGAGACAACGACCTAGAGTGAGACATTCACTAGAAATGTGATTAAAGAAAGCATTGACTAAGTTGATTCAAAACGAAGTTATGTCGATTGATGCCCTACCCAAGAGGTACGACCTAAAAGGATTCAGGCATTCACACGACGACCAAATAGAAAGATACCGAAATGAAAGTAGAGAAAGTAAAGGTTGATGGGCGCTCCACAGTAGCGTCACCTACATTTGCTAACGATGTTGGAACTGATTGATGCATGAAAATGATGGTAATTATAAGACCTGTTTTGCTTGGGGATGCTTCTTCTCCCCTTCCCCTGCTCCCGCTCCTGCTCCCAAAGAAGACTTTGAGAACGCTCACCTGTGTTTACAACAACACCAAGAAACATTAGCAGAGATGGAATGAAAAAGAGCCAATTAACTTACATTTTGAAGATGTAAAAAGTTAGAAGACGGACACACTTATTTCAAACAATTGCTAAAAAAGTAACTTGAAAAGGTGTTGATAGGTATTAGACATACATGGTTGTAAAATAGTTACCACATCTCTCTTAGAAGTTTTACTTTTCTTCAATAAACCTGCACACGTTGAAAAAGTTTCTCGAAAAACAACAAGCCCGATTTAGGAAAGGAAAAGGTGGACACTAAAGATGATCTGAAATTTCAACGAAAGAAAGAGATGAGAGCGAGGAGTTGTTGAAAGATCGACCCCATAATTGCTGTCTACAGGATGCGATAATCAAGATAAGTATATTAAAACAAATAAATGATAGAATGGAAGAATGAGTAGTTCGATTTAGGAACATGTCAACTCGAGTCGAGCCCTACTCGAGAGAATGACCTAGAGTGAGGAATTACCTAGGAATGAGGGTAAAGAAAGCAGTGACTAATTCGATCCAAGAAGAAGTTATGTCGACTTATGGAACACGCAATAGGTACGACCTAGAGGGATGCAGGTATTGACACGACGACCAAATAGAAATATACGAAAATGGAAGTAGAGAAAGTAAGGGTTGATGGGCTCTCCATAGCAACGTCACCTGCATTTGCTAAAGATGTTGGAACCGATTGAGGTATGAAAATGATGGTAATTGCAAGACCTGTTTTGCATGGGAATGCTCCTTTTCCCCTTCCCCAGCTCTTGCTCCTGCTACCAAAGAAGACTTTGAGAACGCTCACCTGTATTTACAACACCAAGAAACATTAGCAGAAATAGAACGAAAAAAAGCCAATTAACTTAAACTTTGAAGATGTAAAAAGTTAGAAGACGAACATACTTATTTCAAACAGTTGCTAATAAAGTAACTTGAAAAAGTATTGATAGGTATTAGACATACATGGTTGTAGAATAGTTACCACAACTTTCTTAAAAGTTTTACTTTTCCTCAATGAACCTGCAAATGTTGCAAAAGTTTCTCGTGAAACCAGAAGTTTTCACTACAAAAGGAAAAAGGAGGACATTGGAGATGATCTGAAATTTCAGCGAAGGAAAAACACGAGGGAGATGAGTTGTTGAGTGACCGACCACATAGCAGCAGTCTATGGCATATGATAACTAAGATAAATATTTTAAAACAAAGAAATGGAAGAAGAGAAGAAATAGTAGTATGATCTAGGAACATGTCATCTTGAGTCGGGCCATATTCGAGACAATGACCTAGAGTGAGACATTCACTAGAAATGCGATTAAAGAAAGCATTGACTAATTTGATCCAAGAAGAAGTTATGTCGATTTATGCCCTATCCAAGAGGTACAAGCTAGAGGGATTCAGGCGATGACACAACGACCAAAGAGGATGCTACCGAAATGAGAGTAGAGAAAGTAAGGGTTTATGGGCGGCGCTCCACAGTAGAGTCACCCACATTTGCTAATTATGTTGGAACTGATTGAGGTATCAAAATGATGGTAATCTCGAGCCCTATTTTGCATGGGAATTCTCCCTGTCCCCTTCCACAGCTCCCATATCGAATAAGACTTTGAGAACGCTCACCTGTGTTTACAACAACGCTAAGAAATCTTAGCAGAGATAGAACGAAGAAGTGGTAATTAACTTACATTTGGAAGAGGAAAAGCGTTCGGGCATTGACACGACTTATGCCATACCCAAGAGGTTCAACCAAGAGGGATTCAGGAATTGACATGACGACCAAAGAGGAAGGTACTGAAATGAGAGTAGAGAAAGTAAGGGTTGATGGGCGCTCCACGATAGAGTCACCTGCATTTGCTAACAATGTTGAAACCGATTGGCATATGAAAATGATGGTAATCGCAAGACCTATTTTGCATGGGAATGCTCCGTCTCCCCTTCCCCTGCTACCGCTCCCAAAGAAGACTTTGAGAACGCTCACCTTTGTTTACAACAACACCAAGAAACGTTAACAGAGATAGAACGAAAAAGAGCTAATTAACTTACATTTTGAAGATGAAAAATTTTGGAAGACGAATATACTTATTTGAAACGGTTGCTAAGAAACTAACTTGCTAAAGTGTTGAAAGGTATTAGATATACATGGTTGTAGAATAATTGTCAGTTGTCTTAAAAGTTTTACAGGAATTAGATATACATGGTTGTAGAATAATTGTTAGTTGTCTTAGAAGTTTCACTTTTCCTCAATGAACCTGCAAATGTTGCAAAAGTTTCTCGCGAAACCAAAATTCTTCACTACAAAAGCAAAATGGTTGACATTGGAGATGATCTGAAATTTAAGTGATTGAAATACATGAGGGAGATGAGTTGTTGAGTGATCGACCCCATGGCTACAGTCTACGCGATGTGATAGCTAATAAGTATTTTTAAAAAAGAAATGGAAGAAGGAAAGAAAGAGTAATTCAATCTAGGAACATGTCATCTCGAGTCGGGCCCTACTCGAGACACCGACTTAGAGTGAGGCATTTACTAGGAATGCGATTAAATCAAGCATTGACTAATTTGATTCAAGAAGAAGTTATGTCCACTAATGCCTACCCAAGAGGTGCAACCTAAAGGGATTCAGCCATTCTCACGACAACCAAATAGAAAGATACCGACATGAAAGTAGAGAAAGTAATGGGTTAATGGGTGCTCCACAGTGGCGTCACCTACTTTGGTAACGATGTTGGAACCGATTGACGTATGAAAATGATGGTAATCGCAAGACCTATTTTGCATGGGAATGCTCCTTCACCCCTTCCCTTGCTCCCGCTCCCATAGTAGACTTTGTGATCCCTCACTTGTGTTTACAACAACACCAAGAAAAGTTAGCAGAGATAGAACGAAAAAGAACCAATTAACTTACATTTTGAAGATGTAAAAAGTTAGAAGTCGAACATACTTATTTCAAACAATTGCTAAGAAAGTAACTTGAGAAAGTGTTGATAGGTATTAGACATACATGGCTGTAGAATAGTTACCACAATTGTCTTAGAAGTTTTTATTTTCTTCAATGAACCTGCACACGTTGAAAAAGTATCTCGAAAAACAACAAGCCTGATTTAGGAAAGGAAAAAGTGGACACTAAAGATGATTTGAAATTTCAGCGAAAGAAAAAGATGAGAGCGAGAGGAGTTGTTGAGAGATCGTCCCCATAATTGCAGTCCACATGATGCAATAATCAAGATAAGTACATTAAAACAAAGAAATGATAGATTGGAAGAATGAGTAGTTTGATCTAGGAACATGTCAACTTGAGTTGGGCCCTACTCGAGAGAATGACCTAGAGTGAGGAATTACCTAGAAATCAGATTAAAGAAAGCAATGACTAATTCGATCCAAGAAGAAGCTATGTCGACTTATGCCATAACCAAGACGTACGACCTAGAGGGGTGCAGGAATTGGCACGAACATGTTTGTAAAATAATTGTCATAGTTGTCTTAGAAGTTTTACTTTTCCTCAATGAACCTGAAAATGTTGCAAAAGTTTCTCGCAAAACCAGAAGTCTTCACTACAAAAGGAAAAAGGAGGACACTGGAGATGATCTGAAATTTCACTGAACGAAAGAGATGAGGGAAATGAGTTGTTGAGTGATAGATCCCATAGCTGTAGTCTATGAGATACGACAACTAAGATAAGTATTTTAAAGCGAAGAAATGGAAGAATGGAAGAATCAGTAATTCGATCTAGGAGCATGTCATCTCGAGTCTGGCCCTACTCAAGACAACAACATGGAGTGAGAACTCACTAGGAATACCATTAAAGAAAGCATTGACTAATTCGATCCAAGAAGAAGTTATGTCAACTTATGCGCTACCTAAGAGGTACGACCTAGAGGGATTCGAGCATTGACACAATAACCAAAGAGGAAGCTAACGAAATGAGAAGAGAGATAGTAAGGGTTGATGGGTGCTCCACAGTAGAGTCACCTACATTTGCTAACTATGTTGGAACTGATTGAGGTATGACAATGATGGTAATGTCAATACATGTTTTGAATGAGAATGCTCCCTCTCCCCTTCCTCTGCTCCCCCTCCAGAATAAGACGTTGAGAATGCACACTTGTGTTTACAACAACACTAAGAAACATTAGTAGAGGTAAAACGAAGAAGAGCCAATTAACTTACATTTTGAAGATAAAAAGAGTTTAGAGGCAGAAATACTTGTTTGAAACAGTTTGCTAAGAAACTAACTTGAAAAACTGTTGCTACAGGTGTTAAACATACATGGTTGTAGAATAGTTGCCACAACTCCCTTAGAAGTTTTACTTTGCTTCAATGAAACTACACATGTTACAAAATTTTCTAGAAAAATGACAATCCTGATTAAGGAAAGGAAAAAGTTGGCACTGGAGATGATCTGAAATTTCAGCGAAGGAAAGCCATTAGAGCGAAGAGTTGTTGAGTGATCGACCCCCTAGCTGCAGTCTACAGGGGTTCATAATCAAGATAAGTATATTAAAACAAAGAAATGATAGAATGGAAGAATGAGTAGTTCGATCTAGAAACATGTCAACTCGAGTCAGGCCCTACTCGAGAGAACGACCTAGAGTGAGGAATCACCTAGGAATGAGATTAAAGAAAAAAGTGACTAATTCAATCCAAGAAGAAGCTATGTTGACTTATTCCCTACCCAAGAGGTACGACGTAATGGGATTCGGGCATTCACACAACGACCAAATAGAAAGATATGAAAATGAAAGTAGAGAAAGTAAGAGTTGATGGGCGCTCCATAGTAGCGTCACCTACATTTGCTAACTATGTTGGAACCGATTGAGCTATGACAATAATGGTAATCGCAAGACCTGTTTTGAATGTGAATGCTCCTTCTCCCCTTCCCCTGCTCCCACTCCTGAATTAGACTTTGAGAACGCTTAGCTGTGTTTACTACAACACCAATAAATGTTAGCAGAGATAGAACGAAGAAGAGTTAATTAGCTTACATTTTGAAGAGAAAAATAATTTAGAGACGAAAATACTGATTGAAACAGTTTGCTAAGAAACTAACTTGAAAATTTGTTGATATAGGTGTTGAGCATACATGGTTTTAGAAGAGTTGGCACAACTCTCTTAGAAGTTCTACTTTGCTTCAATGAACCTGCACATGTTACAAAAGTTTCTCGAAAAACCACAAGCTTGATTTAGGAAAGGAAAAAGGTGGACACTGGAGATGATCTAAAATTTCAGTGAAAGAAAGCGCTCAGATCGAAGAGTTGCTGAGTGATCGACCGCATAGCTACAGTCTACAGGATGCGATAATGAAGATAAGTATATTAAAACAAAGAAATGGAAGAATGGAAGAATGAGTAATTTGATCTAGGAACATGTCAACTCGAGTCAGGCCCTACTTGAGAGAACGACCTAAAGTGAGGAATTACCTAGGAATGAGATTAAAGAAAGCAGTGACTAATTCGATCTAGGATGAATTTATGTCGACTTATGCCCTACCCAAAAGGTAGGGCATTCACAAGACAACCAAATAGAAAGATACCGAAATGAAAGTAGAGAACGTAAGGGTTAATGGGTGCTCCACAGTAGCATCACCTACATTTGCTAACGGTGTTGGAACCGATTGAGGTATGAAAATGATGGTAATCGCAAGACCTGTTTTGCATGGAAATGCTACTTCTCTCCTTCCCTCGCTCCTGCTTCCACTCCCAAAGAATACTTTAACAACGCTCACCTATGTTTACAACACCACCAAGAAACGTTAGCAAAGATAGAACGAAAGAGAGCTAATTAACTTACATTTTGAAGATGTAAAAAGTTAGAAGACGAAGATACTTATTTCAAATAGTTGCTAAGAAAGTAACTCGAAAAAATGTTGATAGGTATTAGACATACATAGTTGTAGAATAGTTACCACAACTCTCCTAGAAGTTTTACTTTTCGTCAATGAACCTGCAAATGTTGCAAAAGTTTCTCGTGAAACCAAAGATGATCTAAAATTTCAGCGAAGGAAAGAGATGAGCGAGATGGGTTTGCAGAGATCTGAAATTTCAATGAAGGAAAGCGATCAAAGCAAATAGTTGTTGAGTGATCAACCCCATAGCTGCAGTCTACATGATGCGATAATCAAGATAAGTGTATTAAAGCAAAGAAATGGAAAAATGGAAGAATGAGTAATTCAATCTAGGAACATGTCAACTCGAGTCATGCCCTACTCGAGAGAACGACCTAGAGTGAGGATCTAATTACCTAGGAGTGAGATTAAAGAAAGCAGTGATTAATTCGATCCAAGAAGAAGTTATGTTGACTTATGCCCTGCCCAAGAGCTACAACCTAGAGGGATTCGGGCATTGACACAATGACCAAAGAGGAAGCTACAAAAATAAGAGGAGAAAAAGTAAGGGTTGATGGGCGCTCCACGGTAGAGTCACCTACATTTGCTAACTATGTTGGAACTGATTGAGGTATGACAATAATGGTAATTGCAAGACCTGTTTTGAATGGGAATGCTCCCTCTCCCCTTCCCTTGTCCCCGCTCCCGAATAAGACTTTGAGAACGCTCACCTCTATTTACAACAACACCAAGAAACATTAGCAAAGATAGAATGAAAAAGAGCTAATTAACTTACATTTTGAAGAGAAAAAGAGTTCAGAGACGAAAATACTTGAAACAGTTTGTTAAGAAACTAACTTGAAAAAGTATTGATATAGGTGTTAAACATACATGGTTGTTGAATAGTTTCCACAACTCTCTTAGAGGTTTTGCTTTGCTTCAATAAACCTGCACATGTTGCAAAAGTTTGTCGAAAAACTATAAGCTTGATTTAGGAAAGGAAAAAGGTGGACACTGGAGATGATCTGAAATTTTAGCAAACGAAAGCGATCAGAGAGAAGAGTTGTTGAGTGATCGACCCCATAGCTGCAGTCTGTAGGATGCGATAATCAAGATAAGTGTGTTAAAACAAAGAAATGGAAGAATGGAAGAATGAGTAATTCAATCTAGGGACATGTCAACTCGAGTCAGACCCTACTCGAAAGAATGACCTAGAGTGAGGAAGTACCTAGGAATGAGATTATAGAAAGCGGTGATTAATTCGATCCAAGAAGAAGTTATGTTGACTGATGCCCTACACAAGAGGTAGGACCTAAAGGAATTCAGGCATTCACACGACAACCAAATAGAAAGATACCGAAATGAAAGTAGAGAAAGTAAGGGTTGATGGGCGCTCTACAGTAGTGTCACCTAAATTTGCTAAGGATTTTGGAACTGATTTTGTTATGAAAATGATGGTAATCGCAAAACTTGTTTTGCATAGGAATGCTCATTCTCCCCTTCCCTCGCTCCTGCTCCCAAAGAAGACTTTGAGAACGCTCACCTGTGTTTACAACAACACCAAGAAACGTTAGCAAAGATAGAACGAAAAAAAGTCAATTAACTTACATTTTGAAAATTTAAAAAGTTAGAAGACGGACATACTTATTTCAATTAGTTGCTAAGAAAGTAACTTGAAAAGTGTTGATAGCTATTAGACATAAATGGTTGTAGAATAGTTACCACAGCTCTCTTAGATGTTTTACTTTTCCTCACTGAATCTGCAAATGTTGCAAAAGTTTCTCGTCAAACCAGAGATGATCTGAAATTTCAACGAAGGAAAGCGATAAGAGCGAAGAGTTGTTGAGTGATCGACCCCATAGCTGCACTCTACAGGATGCGTTAATCAAGATAAGTACATTTAAACAAAGAAATGGAAGAATGGAAGAATGAGTAATTCGATCTAGAAACATGTCAACTTGAGTCGGGCCCTACTCGAGAGAACGATCTAGAGTGAGGAATTACCTAGGAATGAGATTAAAGAATACAGTGACTAATTCGATCTAAGATGAAGTTATGTCGACTTATGCCGTACCCAAGAGATAGGACCTAAAGGGTTTTGGCCATTTACACACGACCAAATAGAAAGATATTGAAATGAAAGTAGAGAAAGTAAGGGTTTATGGGCGCTCCACAATAGTGTCACCTACATTTGCTAACGATGTTGAAAATGATGGTAATCTCAAGACCTATTTTGCATTGGAATGCTCCATTTCCCCTTCCCCTACTCTTACTCCCAAAGAAGACTTTGAGAACGTTCACCTGTGTTTACAACAACACCAAGAAACGTTAGCAGAGATAGAACGAAGAAGGGCTAATTAACTTACATTTTGAAGATGAAAAATTTTGGAAGACAAACATAATTATTTGACCCATAGTTGTAGTCTGCTGGATGCGATAATCAAGATAAGTATCTTAAAACAAAGAAATGGAAGAATGTTTGATTTGATCTAGGAACGTGTCAACTCGAGTTGGGCCCTACTCAAGAGAAGGACCTAGAGTGAAGAATTACATAGGAATGAGATTAAGGAAAGAAGTGACTAATTCGATCAAAGAAGAAGTTATGTCGACTGATGCCGTACCCAAGAGGTACGACCTAAAGGGATTTGGGCATTCACATGACGACCAAATAGAAAGATACCGAAATGAAAGTAGAGAAAGTAAGGGTTGATGGGTGTTGCACAGTAGCGTCACCTACATTTGCTAACGATGTTGGAACCGATTGAGGTATGAAAATGATTTTAATCGCAAGACTTGTTTTGCATGGGAATGCTCCTTAACCCCTTCCCCCGCTCTCGCTCCCAAAGAATACTTTGAGAACACTCACCTGTGTTTTCAACAACAAAAAGAAACATTAGCAGGGATAGAACGAAAAAGAACAAATTAAGTTACATTTTGAAGATGTAGAAAGTTAGAAGACGTACATATTTATTTCAAACAGTTGGCAAGAAAGTAACTTGAAAAAGTGTTGATTGGTATTAGACATACATGGTTGTAGAATAGTTACCAGAACTCTCTTAGAAGTTTTACTTTTCTTCAATGAACCTGCACACGTTGAAAAAGTTTCTCGAAAAACCACAAACTTGATTTAGGAAAGGAAAAGGTGGACACTAGAGATGATCTGAAATTTCAGCGAAAGAAAGAGATGAGAGCGATGAGTTGTTGAGACATCGACCCCATAACTACAGTCTACATGATGTGATAATCAAGATAAGCATATTAAAACAAAGAAATGGAAGAATGAGTACTTCAATCTAGGAACATGTCAACTCGAGTTAGGCTCTACTCAAGAGAATGACCTAGAGTGAAGAATTAACTAGGAATGAGATTAAAGAAAGCAGTGACTAGTTCGATCCAAGAAGAAGTTATGTCAACTTATGCCATACTTAAGAGGTACAACCTAGAGGGATGCAGACATTGACGCGACGACCAAATTGGAAGGTATCGAAATGAGAGTAGAGAAAGTAAGGTTTGATGGGCGCTCCATAATAGTCACCTACATTTGCTTATTATGTTGAAAATGATGGTAATCGCAAGACCTGTTTTGCATTGGAATGCTCCCTCTCCCCTTCCTCTTCTCCTGCTCCCAAAGAAGAGTTTGAGAATGCTTACCTGTGTTTACAACAACACCAAGAAGAGCTAATTAACTGACATTTTGAAGATAAAAAGAGTTCTGAAACATAAATACTTATTTGAAACAGTTTGCTAAGAAACTAACTTGAAGAAGTGTTTATATAAGTGTTAAACATACATGGTTGTAGAATACTTGCCACAATTCGTTTAGAAGTTCTACTTTGCTTCAATGAACCTGCACATGTTACAAAAGTTTCTCGAAAAACCACAAGCCTGATTTAGGAAAGGAAAAAGGTGGACACTGAAGATGATCTGAAATTTCAGCGAAAGAAAGTGATGAGAGCGAAGATTTGTTGAATGATCAATCTCATAACTGCAGTCTACATGATGTGATAATCAAGATGAGGATATTAAAACAAAGAAATGGAAGAACGGAAGAATGTGTAATTCGATCTAGGAATATGTCAACTCGAGTTGGGCCCTACTTGAGAGAACGACCTAGAGTGAGGAATTACCTAGAAATGAGATTAAAAAAAGAAGTGACTAATTCGATGCAAGAAGTTATGTCGACTGATGCCCTACCCAAGAGGTACGATCTAAACGGATTCGGGCATTCACACGACCACCAAATAGAAAGATACCGAAATGAGAGTAGAGAAAGTACGGTTTGAACATGATGGTAATCGCAAGACCTGTTTTACATTGGAATGATCCCTCTCCTCTTCCCCTGCTCTCGTTCCCAAAGAAGACTTTGAGAATGCTCACCTGTGTTTACAACAACGCCAACAAACGTTGGCAGAGATAGAATGAAGAAGAGTTAATTAACTTACATTTTGAAGATGAAAAAATTTGGAAGACGAATATACTTATTTGAAACGGTTGCTAAGAAACTAACTTGCTAAAGTGTTGAAATGTATTATATATGCATGGTTGTAGAATAATTGTCATAGTTGTCTTAGAAGTTTTACTTTTCCTAAATGAACCTGCAAATGTTGCAAATGTTTCTCGCAAGACCAGAACTCTTCACTCCAAAAAGAAAAAGGAGGACACTAGAGATGACCTGAAATTTCAACGAAGGAAAGAGATGAGAGATAAGAGTTGTTAAGTGATCGACCCCATAGCTGCAGTCTACGAGATGCGAAAACTAAGATAAGTTTTTTAAATCAAAGAAATGAAAGATGGGAAGAATGAGTAATTCGATCTAGGAACATGTCATTTCGATTCGGGCCCTACTCGAGAGAACGAAATAGAGTGAGCATTCACTAGAAAAGCGATTAAAGAAAGCATTGACTAATTCGATCCAAGAAGAAGTTATGTCAACTTATGCCCTACCGAAGAGGTACGAACTAGAGGGATTCGAGCATTGACACAGCGACCAAAGATGAAGCTACCGAAATGAGAGGAGAGAAAGTAAGGGTTGATGGGTGTTACACGGTAGAGTCACCTATATTTTCTAACTATGTTGGAACCGATTGAGGTATGACAATAATGGTAATCGCAAGATCTGTTTTGAATGGGAATGCTCCCTCCCCTTCCCTTGCTCCCGCTCCCGAATAAGACTTTGAGAACGCTCACCTATTTGTACAACAACACCAAGAAACGTTAGCAGAGATAGAATGAAGAAGAGCTAATTAACTTACATTTTGAAGATAAAAGGAGTTCAGAGACAAAAATACTTATTTGAAACCGTTTGCTAAGAAACTAACTTGAAAAAGTGTTGATATAGGTGTTAAATGTGCATGGTTATTAAATAGTTCCCATAACTCTCTTAGAGGTTTTACTTTGCTCCAATGAACCTGCACATGTTACAAAAGTTTCTCGAAAAACCACAAGCTTGATTTAGGAAATGAAAATGTTGGACACTGGTAATGATTTGAAATTTTAGCAAAGGAAAAACGATCAAAGCAAAAAGTTGTTAAGTGATTGACCCGATAGGTGCAATCTGCAAGGTTTGATAATCAAGATAAGTATATTAAAACAAAGAAATGGAAGAATGAGTAATTTGATCTAGGAACATGTCAACTCGAGTCGGGCCCTACTTGAGAGAACGACCTAGAGTGAGGAATTACCTAGGAATGAGATTAAAGAAAGAAATGACTAATTCGATCTAAGAAGAAGTTATGTGGACTGATGCCCTACCCAAGAGGTACGACCTAAAGGGATTCGGGCATTCACACGACGACCAAATAGAAAGATACAAAAATGAATGTAGAGAAAGTAAGGGTAGATATGCGCTGCACAGTAACGTCACCTACATTTGCTAACGATGTTGGAAGGGATTGAGGTATGAAAATGATGGTAATTGCAAGACCTGTTTTGCATAGAAATGCTCCTTCTCCCCTTCCCTCGCTCCTGCTCTCGCTCCCAAAGAAGACTTTGAGAATGCTCACCTGTGTTTACAACAACAAAAAGAAACGTTAGCAGAGATAGAACGAAAAAGAGCCAATTAACATACATTTTGAAGATGTAAAAAGTTAGAAGACGGACATACTTATTTCGAACAGTTGGTAAGAAAGTAACTTGAAAAAGTGTTGATAGATATTATACATACATGTTTGTAGAATAATTACCACAACTCTCTTAGAAGTTTTACTTTTCTTCAATGAAACTGCACATGTTGAAAAAGTTTATCGAAAAACAACAAACCTGATTTAGGAAAGGAAAAAGGTGGACATTGACACGATGACCAAAGAGGAAGCTAACGAAATGAGAGTAGAAAAAGGTGGACACTAAAGATGATCTGAAATTTCAGCGAAAGAAAGCGATGAAAACGAAGAGTTGTTGAGTGATCGATCCTATAGCTACAGTCTACAGGATATAATAATCAAAATAATTATATTATAACAAATAAATAGAATAAATGAAGAATGACTAATTCGATATAGGAACATGTCAACTCGAGTCGGGCCCTACTCAAGAGAACGACCTAGAGTGAGGAATTAACTAGGAATGAGATTAAAGAAAGGAGTGACTAATTGGATCCAAGAAGAAGTCATGTCGATTTATGCCATACACAAGAGGTACGACCTAGAGGGATGCAGGCATTGACACGACGACGAAAGAGGAAGGTACTAAAATGAGAGTAGAGAACATAAGGTTTAATAGGCTCTCCACAATAGTCACCTACATTTGCTAACGATGTTGAAGTAATCGCAAGACCTATTTTTCATTGGAATGTTCCCTCTCCCCTTCCCTTGCTCCCGCTCCCAAAGAAGACTTTAAGAACGTTTACCTATGTTTACAACACCACCAAGAAACGTTAGTAGAGATAGAACGAAGAAGAGCTAATTAACTTTCATTTTGAGCATAAAAAAATTTAGAACACGAATATACTTATTTGAAACGGTTGTTAAGAAACTAACTTGCTGAAGTGTTGAAAGGTATTAGATATACATGGTTGTAGAATAATTGTCATAGTTGTTTTAGAACTTTTACGTTTCCTTAATGAACCTTAAAACGTTGCAAAAGTTTCTCGCAAAACCAAAAGTCTTCACTACAAAAGGAAAAATGAGGACATTGGGATGATCTGAAATTTCAGCAAAGGAAATACATGAGGGAGATGAGTTGTTGAGTGATCGACTCCATAGCTGCAATCTATGGGATGCGATATCTAATATATCTATTTTAAAGCGAAGAAATGGAAGAAGGGAAGAATGAGTAATTCGATCTAGGAACTTGTCAGCTCGAGTCGTGCCCTACTCGATCCAAGAAGACGTTATGTCGAATGATGCCCTACCCAAGAGGTATGACCTAAAGGGATTTGGGCATTCACACAACGACCAAATAGAAAGATATTGAAATGAGAGTAGAGAAAGTATGGTTTGATGGGCGCTCCACAGTATAGTCACCTTCATTTGCTAATGATGTTGAACATGATGGTAATCGCAAGACCTGTTTTGCGTTGGAATGATCCCTCTCCCCTTCCCCTGCTCCCGTTTCCAAACAAGACTTTGAGAACGCTCACCTGTGTTTACAACAACACCAACAAACGTTAGCAGAGATAGAATGAAAAAGAGCTAATTAACTTACATTTTGAAGATGAAAAAATTTGGAAGATGAATAAACTTATTTGAAACGGTTGCTAAGAAACTAACTTGCTAAAGTGTTGAAAGGTATTAGATATACATGGTTGTAGAATAATTATCATAGTTGTCTTAAAAGTTTTACTTTCCCTCAATGAACCTACAAATGTTGCAAAAGTTTCTCGCAAAACAAAAAGTCTTCACTACGAAATGAAAAAAGAGGACACTGGAGACGATTTGAAATTTTAGCGAAAGAAAGAGATGAGGGAGATGAGTTGTTGAGTGATCGACTCCATAGCTGTAGTCTACGGGATGTGATAACTAATATTAGTATTTTAAAGCAAAGAAATGGAAGAAGTGAAGAATGAGTAATTCGATTTAGGAACTTGTCATCTCGAGTCGTGCCCTACTCGAGAAAACGACCTAGTGTGAGACATTCGCTAGGAACATGTCATGTGGACTTATGCCCTACCCAAGAGGTATGACCTTGAGGGATTCGAGCATTAACATAGCGACCAAAGAGGAAGCTACCGAAATGAGAGGAGAGAAAGTAAGGGTTGATGGGTGCTCCACGGTAGAGACACCTACATTTGCTAACTATGTGGAACCAATTGAAGTATGATAATGATGGTAATCGCAAGACTTGTTTTGAATGGGAATGCTCCCTCTCCCCTTCGCTTGCTACCGCTCTCGAATAATACTTTGAGAATGCTCATCTGTGCTTACAACACCACCAAGAAACGTTAGCAGAGATAGAACGAAGAAGAGCTAATTAACTTACATTTTGAAGAGAAAAAGAGTTCAGAGACAGAAATACTTATTTGAAACACTTTGCGAAGAAACTAACTTGAAAAAGTGTTGATATAGGTGTTAAACATACATGGTTGTAGAATAGTTGCACATGTTGAAAAAGATTCTCGAAAAACCACAAGCTTGATTTAGGAAAAGAAAAAGGTGGACACTAAAGATGATTTGAAATTTCAACGAAAGAAAGAGGTGAGAGCAAGGAGTTGTTGAGAGATCGACCCCATAGCTGTAATCTACATGATGCAATAACTAAGATAACTATTTTAAAGCAAAGAAATGGAAGAAGGGATAAATGAGTAATTCAATCTAGGAACATGTCAACTCGAGTCCAGCGCTACTCGAGAGAACAACGTAGAGTGAGAAATTAACTAGGAATGAGATTAAAGAACGCAATGACTAATTCGATCGAAGAAGTAATGTCAACTTATGCCATAGCCAAGAGGTAAGACCTAGAGGGATGCAGGCATTGACACGACAATAAAAGAGGAAGGTACCGAAATGAGAGTAGAAAAAGTGAGGTTTTATGGGTGCTCCACACTAGAGTTACCTAAATTTGCTAACGATGTTGAAAATGATGGTAATTGCAAGACATGTTTTGCATTGGAATGCTCCCTCTCCCCTTTCCTTGCTCCCACTCCCAAAGAAGACTTTGAGAATGCTCACATGTGTTTACAACACCACCAAGAAACGTTAGCAAAGATAGAACGAAGAAGAGCTAATTAACTTACATTTTGAAGATGAAAAAATTTGGAAGACGAATATAATTATTTGAAACGGTTGTTATGAAACTAACTTGCTAAAGTGTTGAAAGGTATTAGATATACATGGATGTAGAATAATTGTCATAATTGTCTTAGAAGTTTTACTTTTCCTCAATGAACCTGAAGTCTTCTCAAAAGTTTCTCACGAAACCAGAATTCTTCACTATAGAAGGAAAAAGGACACTAGAGATGATCTGAAATTTCAGCGAAGAAAAGAGAGGAGGGAGATGAATTGTTGTGTGATCGACCCCATAGCTGCAGTCTGCGGGATGCAACAACTAAGATAAGTATTTTAAAGCAAAGAAATGGAAGAAAGGAAGAATAAGTAATTCGATTGAAGAACATTTCATCTCGAGTCGGGCCCTACTGGAGACAATGACCTAGAGTGAGACATTCAGTGGGAACATGTCATGTGGACTTATGCCCTATCCAAGAGGTACAACCTAAAGGGATTCAGGCATTAACACAGTGACCAAAGAGGAAGCTACCGAAATGGGCAAAGAGAAAGTAAGGGTTGATGGGTGCTCCATGGTAGAGTCACCTACATTTGCTAAGTATATTGGAACCGATTGAGGTATGACAATCATGGTAATCACAAGACCTGTTTTGAATGAGAATGCCCCCTCTTCCCTTCGTTTGCTACCGCTCTCAAATAAGACTTTGAGAATGCTCACCTCTGTTTACAACAACACCAAGAGATATTGGCAGAGATAGAACGAAGAAGAGCCAATTAACTTACATTTTGAAGAGAAAAAGAGTTCAGAGATGGAAATACTTATCTGAAACAATTTGCTAAGAAACTAACTTGAAAAAGTGTTGATATAGGTGTTAAACACACATGATTGTAGAATAGTTGCCACAACTCTCTTAGAAGTTTTACTTTGCTTCAATGAACCTGCACATGTTACAAAAGTTTCTCGAAAAAGCAAAAGCCTGATTTAGGAAAGGAAAAAGGTGGACATTGGAAATGATTTGAAATTTCAGCGAAGAAAAACGATCATAGCGAAGAGTTGTTGAGTGATCGACCCTATAGCTGCAGTTTGCAAAATGCGATAATCAAGATAAGTATATTAAAACAAAGAAATGGAAGAATGAGTAATTCGATCTAGGAACATGTCAACTCGAGTCGGGCTCTACTTGAAAGAACAACCTAGTGAGGAATTACCTAAGAATGAGATTAAAGAAAGTGACTAATTCGATCCAAGAAGAAGTTATGTCGATTGATGCCCTACCCAAGAGGTACGAACTAAAGAGATTTGGGCATTCACACGACGACCAAATAGAAAGATACCGAAATGAAAGTAGAGAAAGTAAGGGTTGATGGGCACTCCACAGTAACGTCACCTACATTTGCTAACGATGTCGAAACCGATTGATGTATGAAAATGATGGTAATCGCAAGACCTGTTTTGCATGAGAAAGCTCCTTTTTCGCTTCCCTCGCTCCCGCTCTTGTTTTCAAAGAAGATTTTGAGAATGCTTACCTGTGTTTAAAACAATAAAAAGAAACATTAGCTGAGATAGAACGAAAAAGAGCCAATTAACTTACATTTTGAAGATGTAAAAAGTTAGAAGATGAACATACTTATTTCAAACAATTGCAAGAATGTGAGTTGAAAATGTGTTGATAGGTATTAGACATACATGGTTGTAGAATAGTTACCACAACTCTCTTAGAAGTTTTACTTTTCTTCAATGAACCTGCAGACGTTGAAATCGTTTCTTGAAAAACCACAAGCCTGATTTAGGAAAGGAAAATGTGGACACTAAAGATGATCTGAAATTTCAGTGAAAGAAAGAGATGAGAGCGAGGAGTTGTTGAGACATTGACCCCATAACTGCAGTCTACATGATGCGATAATCAAGATAAGCATATTTAAACAAAGAAATGGAAGAATGGGTACTGTTGCCCACCTATTTCGACTAAGTGGCAACTCCATGTACACAAAGTTGTACATATTTGTACCTTAGAAAAATCTGAGGATTTTTCACTTCTGCAGGGCTATTGCCCCTTTGTAAAACGAAATGTCCGCTCCCCTGCGTGGGAAAATTAATGTAATTTTACGTGCTAGTGTGGGTCATATGATACGGATGCCACACCATGGAACGGGTTGTTAGGGAAGTCCCCTCATCGAGTGTTTTTCCCTTTCCAATTGATCTTGTTGAACAAACGAGTTTAATCGGTTTGGTTTTCACTCAAAATCCTCCAAAGTGGTGACGGACGTTCTACCAGTCAATTCCATGAGGTGGCTAAGGCTTTAAAGTGTGATTCATGACCATGCTAGGCGTCTGTATAGAGTCTTGCGAAGTTTCGTGTTATTGTTGTATTTTTTAATTTTTTCCTAGTTAATTAATTTCACCCCTTGGTGATTAATTAACTCAGTTTTTGATGTAATAATGTAATGGCTCAAGCATGGCATTTTGTAATAGGGGCTATGAATGCAAAGATAAATTGCTATGAAACCCCCTAGGCCACTGCTTCGAGTCCCATGTCATTCTGATGAGTGGTTGAGGAGATAGACCATTTTTGTCTAAGCAAGGTCTATTTTTCCTAGGGAATTAATTAAATTCCCTAAGTCAAAATTCACATTATTTGATTTCGAAGTAAAAAATCAAATAATGCCATGGTAAACTTGTTTGGAGGTTACTAAGCCTAGGAAAACTGGTTCCAAAGTTTTTCACCCCCCCATGGCCTAGATTTAATTTTTCAAGTTATTTTTAAATTTTTCCTAAGTCAATTTTAGGAAAATTTAAAAATTAAATTGGAAATTTTTAAATCTAAGGTGAGTTTTTATTTTATCCTAAGTCAAAGGATAAAAATTTATGAGGAGCAATGACTAAGGTCAAAGCTATGTTAAATGGCTAAACCCTAAGTCTAAAGGTTGATGTCCATGCTAAACCCTCACTAAATATGTGAAGGGCGCTACCATATTGAAGAGTCTCCTCTATATTAAGTGGGATGTCCAAAGAATAATGGAGAGCGTCCAAGCTATGAAGAAACTTCACTATAATAATAGAGGCACTAACCATAGAAGAAACGTCCATCACCATATGAAAGCGCTAGCCAAATTAGAGGTAACACTATATCATAGTGAAGGCGCTAGCATTGGAGGCGCCACTATATTTAATGGAGGGCGCACTAAAAAAGAAAGGGACCCACGTTTTATTAAAAGTCAAGGCCAAAAATGGTGAAGGCGCTAGCATAAAATGGACCCACGCTAAAATCGTGAAGGGCCCACGTTTTTAGAGGAGCGCCTACCAAAATTAGAGGAGCGCCTACCAAAATTAGAAGGGGCGCCAAAGCTTTTAAAGGGGCGCTAAAGTG
>LPNX010124038.1:0-11795 GCA_001517045.1 Pseudotsuga menziesii
TAAGTTAAGTTATGTGACAACATCTACTCTATACTAAGCTGTAAAGGACCTCACTACTCTAAATGCAATGAAATATAAACATTATAGATTTAAAATGATGAAGCATAAACCCTAAAAGTGACATGCAAACCCTAAAAGTGACATGCAAACCCTAAAAGCACATGAATATCTATTTAAGAAGGGTTATGGGACTAAAGGAGATATTGATTGTTATTGTTGATTGAATTTAAAGTTTCGAGCAACAACACAGTGTGCAGCCACAACAGTTGGGGTTGGAGATGGTGTCTTCAGCTAGCGAGGGTTCGGTAGTGAGATATCTGCCCTAGTCTCTTATTGGGATCGATCATCTAGGTTTATCCATTGCATCCATCATATACTATAGTATTAGGAGATTCAACACATTTCGAAGGGTTATTAGGAGATCCACGTTTTGCAGCCGAAAGTAGCAGGGAAAACATAGAAGGATTCGCTAGGACCACAAAACCCAGTCTTTCCTCCGCATGTCACCTTCCTCTTTCTCAACATTCCTATCCTACGATATGCAATGATTATCAGCCATCAGTTTTCTCAGCTGGAGTAGCTATTAGCCAAACATATCAGTTGGGGGCGTGAGCAACATAACTGCTAATCAATTCGCTAGGGCACTCAAAGGCAGCCAAACCTCTACATGTGTCAAGACATCTCTCCGGCATCAACAGACGGAAAAGCTCAGAAAGTTTTATCCTGAATGGACCTCTCCTCCTAGAAAAATGCCACCTTCATTCTAGAGGGTTTTTACAGTACTGCAGGGCGGTAACACTGGAGGAAAAGAGCATTATTAGACCACCCATCCGGATCCTTATGCATACAACTATCTCTGGAGTCATTATCAGCCAGAATATCAGTGGTAAGTGTTAATTTCTCTTTGCAAAGCCTTAACCCTAATTCAACTATATTTTAGGGCATTTTTGCATGGCGAGTTTGCATGCACAGTTATTTTACAAATTTGTATGAGATTGAGTGTGCTAGTCAGCACTATCATAGAACATTAGAGAATATCACTATTTGGGATATTACAGTAATATCAGAGCATTTTCCTTTCCAGGTGTGGGCATGCAAAATTGTAAATGAATTCAAAAAATCCATACAACATTACTTACCAGAGACAGAGGTTTAGAAATAGTGATAGAGGAGAAGAGGAGTTAAAGGACATAGAGTTGGGGGACAAAGAGTATCAGTTTGGAAAGGGTAAAGAAGCAATGGTCAATGATGATAAAACAACTTTCAATAGTCTCATATCAGCCATAAAAGAACTCACTACCAAGCAAAAAGAAATGATGACTACCTTCAAGCAAATGACAGAGAAAAATGGGCCCACCCCACACAATCCCTTGTTTCCCAATAGTGATAGGGTATCCACCAGTAGTAGTGGGGATCACTTACATACCAACATGTATATCCATCCCCATATATACAACAATCATTCCCGACCTACCATGCCTCAATTCTTAGATAGTCCAACTGTAGTGCCTCTAGCACAACTAGAACCATAAGAATCCCTGAGTGGCTATCTGAGAGAGTATAGAGCTTTAGGAGATGACTTCCATTCAACCATGACCTTCATTGACTTCTGCCACTTTAAAAGTAAGAGAAAACCCAGAGCTTACAATAGGCCCAACACCCTAGCAGATGCCATAAGCCAGACTAGAGATTTGCAGAGGTTAGCAATATTTCAACACTTGTGTTACAGCTGATTTTACCACACATGGTGGATCACACCTTTATGGCCTTCCCTGTCCCTCTGCAGACTCTTTAGACCCCATGGACCATTTTTGTACCTTTAATGTTTCCAAGATCATCCCTAAAAACATGTCTTATTTTCTATACACGACTTTCAAACCTGTTCTCGCGTATGTACGTGGATTTGACCCTCAAACCTGCATACATCAGGATGTGTGCAAAAGGCCAAATAGTTTTGGAGTTTTCCTTGATGTGGATCATTAGAGAAAATTTGGGGTCTAAAATGGGCCTTATAAGAAAACGAGTCAACCATAAATTTTGTGAGTTGGAATTCAGGAACCAATAGAATTTCAATAAAATGAGTCAACCATAATGGTTGAATTGACATATATGTCATAAAAGAAAACTACTTTTTTTGTTCGTATTTTCGACATATCTCTCTGTGTTTTTACTCAAATTCCAAGCGGGAGAGCTCGTTGGGTGTAGAATTTAATTCCACACCCAACAAGTACCCACATTCCATACTTTTGGTGGACCTTGCTACCCCAAAAGTAAGAAATACCTAAAAAAACGTGATGATGATGTCATCATCACATTTTTTTTCAGGTATTTCTTATTTTGGGGGTAGCGGGGTCCATCAAAAGTATGCAATGTGGGTACTCGTTGGATGCAGAATTAAATTCCACATCCAACGAGCTCTACTGATTGGAATTTGAGTAAAACCACAGGGAGATATGTCGAAAATACGAACAAAAAAAGTAGTTTTTTTCATTCTTCCTCCAAAATTAATAAATATTATTTTATTATTTTAGCTGTTATTTTATTATTTTAACTATTATTTTACTATTTTCCTTAGGAGACCCATTTTAGACCTCAAATTTCCTCTAATGTCCGAATCACTTGTCTCTTGGCCTTCTATATGCCTTGAGATCACTCGGATTTGACCTTTCATTATCCCATTGAAGCACTATATAAGGAACCCTTTGGATACATTGAAAGGGGAGGAATTGAAGAGCAAAAAAACTATAGTCCATTGTTTCCGGAGCTTATACTTGAGTCTGCAACCCTTTGTCCCTTGGAGCACTTTGTGTTCTTCCCAAGCTTTCCTTTGCTTGTGAGCTTGCTATCGAGAGATGGAGGATTGAAGTGGTGGAGGCCCAGGTGGAGGACTCAGTTTCTCCGATTCGCAGATGTGCCAACAGAGGTTGTCACTATTGTAATCTTTGTTTTATATTAATAGAAATATCTTTTCCCTATCCAATATTGTGTATTTAAATGAGTATTGAATCCATGGATGCTTTTAAATGCTTATATGTTATTGATTATATATGCTAGAGTAGGTCTAACACAATTATAGATAGCATGCTTGTCTTGTTTGCTGAATGTTGAGAGAGAAAATTACTTATACAAGCAAGAGTGGAAAATTTCAACGGGGATCTACATCAACCGTCCGGAATAAGGTATGTGTCGAGATCCTTTAGTGTTAGATGTTTGGTTTCTCTTGCATATTGGAAAGGATTGATTTATGCGGTTACTTTGTCTGTTGTGCTACCCCAAGCCATAGGAAGTTTTCTCCATGACAGAATTAGCAACCATACTAAGGAGGTACTAGTCATTTCCTTTGGGGGTTTTTATCGGCATTCAATGTTCTTGAATTGCTTTGATTTCTGTGTTTCTGAGTCGGGTCTGGGAGCATGTTTGTCTGGTANATTTCTATGTTTCTGAGTCGGGTCTGGGAGCATGTTTGTCTGGTCGTGTCTGATAGGAGTAAAGTTTGTCTCAGCTTATTTATTTTACCTTCTTTTTATCTCTTTTTCTTCCTGTACGCGAGTTTTGGCTTCACAGTCACGTGTACACGCGGTTTTTACTAGGATATCCGCGTATATACATGCGTTTTCTGCACACAGTCGCATATGCCTTAAGTTTTGATTTTTAGGGGAAGATTGAGTGTTGCTGGGTGAGTTTTGATGATTGTTGAGTCTCCTTGGATGCTTCTAGAGTCTGTATACACCTCTGTTTCTGACCAAAGACGTCTTTTAGTTAGAATTTTTTAAAATGTTATTGTCATTGCATTTTCTATTTTTTGTTTTGGGATTAGTACATTAGGTCTATTTTACCTTGGTGCTTTGCTTGGGTGCTGTCTGATAGTGCTTGTAGATTCTGGGGGTGGTAGAGTCATTCTTTTGCTTCATTATCACATTTTAATTCAAAAAATACAAAAATATTTGCTTTTTGCATCATGATGCATTTTTGCATTTTGCATTTTACATGGTACTTGCACTAGGTTTGCTTGGAAAAGTATTAGTTAGATTTTCATATAGGAATGATTGAATTTTTCATTTGAATGAGAATTTTTCATTTCACATAGTAGCATACCCCATTTTTCATTTGACACAATGCATTTGCATTGATTGTTAGGTGTGCATTTTACTTCTTGTTGTGTCATAACACCATTAGTTGCATGATCATTTACCCTTTTGAGTAATAATCCAATGAAAATCAATGCATAATAAAATGAATTACACTTTTTTCTTTTATAGGGTGCACCAACAAGATTAGGTTTTAGGGTCTTGGAATAGTTCATTGTGAGTAAATTCTCCAAGACCACTAAACAACAACATGTATGTGTCTGTCCAGGTGAGAGTGTGAAATTCCTTGGTATAATTAGTGTTTCTTAGGATCCTCCTCTTAGAAGGGAGTTAAGCACAAGGCAGTGTGAGTGGTTATTGATTGGGATGACCCCCAATCATAACTGAGTAGCATCGGAGATATTTCTAGGATTGTATTCGTATCTAGGGGATCTTTCAAGAGTTTCGGGCTTTGCTACCTTGCCCATACGGTCAATCCCTCCTGCGACTGTCCACCTGAGCATTGATTATATTGAGGCGACCTTAGTTTCCTTACCTAGGTTATCGAGGGGGTACTTCCCAGAGGTTATTCTGCAGGTGTCCCGACTAGGTTGGAGTTGGACAGCATAGTCTCTATATGCGTTGAAGCTGAGGGCCACAATAATTGGTTACAAACCTCTGCTTGTTGTGTATGGGAGTATCAAGCCTCTTCTAGGCGAGTCATATCTACTTCATTCGAGAGCTCACATATCCTACCCTTGCTTGCTTGTGATTTGGATTTACATTATATAGGTGTATGCTCTGTGCACACGAGTTTGCCTAGGTTTTGCGTAATTAGATAGAGTCTTTTTCATTTTTTGAGTCCTTGTGGATTTGGGTGCGGCACTTCGCCATTCTCGTCATTTAGCAGGACTTCCACCTTCCACATCTCTTCTTCCTTTGGGAGAGAGAAATAGACTATCCGAGTAGACTACTTATCACATTGATTCACACACGATGGGAGATCATGAGGATGGGATTCCTGAGATGTCCTCTCCACCTCAAGAGGTTGGGGAGGAAGATCCTACTCATGTATATGATCCTTCACATTCCAGATACGATCCCTCATTCGCAGGTTGCTAGTATTGGTTTTAAGGCGACGAGACTCACCATGAACCCACAAGAACTAGTCATGTTAGTTATGGCATGCCTGATATCCCTGCACGTGATCCGACACTTCATGCCGAGTAACAAATTGAAACTAACACTACTCCTGGGGGAATTCCCATTCCTTTCCATGTGGAGAGATTTGGAAGCACTAGTCACATTACAGCTTCCATCCTAGTGGTGGAAGCCACCTCACATGTTCTTCCTAGGCCTAATGTTAGTAGTCATATGCAGATACCAGAACCAATATGAGTGACCATAGGGAATACCACTTATATCCCTTCACATGTCCCTTCGTCCTCTATTCCTACTCCTTCAAATGCATTTTTGACAACCCTTCCTCCCCCTCATTCACGTGGTCCTTTGGGTTGGAATGTTGCTACTAGTCATGTTTGTACTACGACTACTCGTATAGTAGTTTCTCAGATTTAGGCATCTCTTGTTGTCTCAGGAGGTCATATTCCTATTTCTGGATCGTCTTACAATCCATCACATCGCATTCCCAATATCCCTACTTATGGAGCTTCTCATGGGATATCCCATGGGACATCTTATGGAACTTCTCATGCACCATCTTATGGACCGCAGTATGGATAGAGTTATCAACCTTATGGGTATGAGTATCAACAACCCACTTACTCCTCTAATTATGGATTTGTATCATCGCCTAGTCAAGGTTCACGACATCATAATGCTTCCATGCAGCCCTACACAGGTCAAACAGGAGGAGGATATTATGGCCAAGGCCGTGGTATTTATAGTAGTTAGCCTTATATGAACCAAAACTATCAGGTAGTGTGGCATAGACCGAATCAACCTAGGCACCCTTTCCTCGTAACATTAAATTTGCCTGACTTATTGAGACTAATGAACGATCCAGTATCTTATGACCTGGCTTGGCTAGCTATCCCTACCAAGATTCCCTCAGACATTCCCAAATTTGAGGGAAAACCAGGAGAACATCCTAGTTAACATGTCACTACCTTTCACCTTTGGTGCTCTTCCAACTCCTTACACGATGACTCAATCTGTTTGAGGCTATTTCAATGCACCCTCACAGGGCATGCAGCAAAATGGTACATAGAGTTACCAAAGGGGGCATTCCTTTTGCTCGATGACCTTGCTATGACTTTCCTCAACCACTTCCAGCTACTAGTCCATTACGACGTTGGTACATAATTCTTGTTGACATTTCAGTAGGACAAAGACACACATATCTCAGACCATATCTAAGAGTGGCATAGACGGAAGAGGTTGATTAAAGCTTTCATACCATCGAAGTTTCTCCTTAAGTGGTTCCTTAAATCGTTGCTACCTTATATCGCGAAGGATGTTTCTACATCCGAAGTCCAGAATGAGGAACAAGCAATTTTTAGGGTACAAGAACTGGATTTGATTTATGCTCAATCTGAACTATTATATGAGATCATTCCTAATGCTCCGCATTCTAGTTTCGATCCCAAGATCAAGCCTAGACCACATGCCGATGGCATTGTGGGATGTACAAGTGCCAAACCTACAGACTCGGTTACGAAACAAGTGAGTCAATTGTCTATTAACCAATCCGCGTTGGGACAAGCTACGACTTCATCTCAACCCACCCGAACGGTGAGTGTACTTTCCATGAAATAGTTGGACCAGAAGGGAAACCAGTAGCCCGGAAGGAATAAGAAAAAGGGTAAAAACAATTGTAAGGGTGGGAACAAGAATGAAAATGCCAATTTTAATGATAAGAACGACCGTAATGCTGGGGGGGACAAGCAGTATAAGCGTAAGATTAAGTTTCCTTGCAAATTGTGTAAGGATGACCACCTCACTCACTTGTGCCCTTGTATGGAAGATGCCTCGAGGTTCATAGCACAGGTCCCAGCTATGCTGACCAATCCTTTACCCCATAATCAAAATATGAACTCGAGGACCCATGATCCTCATTCTGTATTGGGTGGAGATCAAAGTCCGTCGAAAACCAATAGTGGTCATGGGTGCATCAACATGGTGCGTGCTACTAAGGTTGTGACTCGTGTGAAAGACTATGGTTCGTCACAACTAGACCTTGGGAAAGAACCTCCTCCTACCGAGATTCCTTTGTGTAGTGAAAATACTAGGGATAAACTTGAGAATGCACCTCGCATTCCTAAGGGAGTCTTAAAGTGTTCAGGGCACAATCCTAATGCTCGAGCTGCCCAAAACTATTCTGTTGTTGAGGATTTGGGCCAAACTCCTTATGTGATGTCTGCGCTTGAAGTTCTTCAGAGTTGTCCGTCACAAAGGAAAGATTTGCTTTCTACTCTTGGGGTGAATGATGATAACTCTTCTTTCGTCATCAAATTTGAAACCATGGGACTACAGCCTTTCTTTCCTTACTACATGTCTCTCTTAATTCATGTGGAATGTCTTAACATGATCGTCAAATGCATTGTGATTGACGAAGGCGTCGCTGCTTCCGTAATGTCTTTGTCATGTTGGAAGGGTTTGGGTTCTCCCGAGTTGTCTAAATCCGCTACCATGTTGACTACCTTTGATGGTAGATCATTTCAGCCGCACAAAATTCTTCCTTCTCTTAAATTCCGTTTGGGAGGGAAGACCATCACGATCGAGGTCGAGGTGGTTGATGCACCCCTTGATTACAATCTTTTACTGGGTCAGAATTGGATGTATAGTATGCAAGGCATAGCCTATTATCTATTTCGAGTTGTATGCTTTCCATTTAATGGGAATATTGTTACGATTGATCAAACATCATTCAAAAATCTGAGTGTTAGTGCATCGTCGGGAGCTTCGATCCTGATTATCGACCACTCTCAGCCAACAACTGGGAGTGTGGGTGTAGGTATGTATCCATCCCTTATGGGGAAATTTAGTTGTCCTACACCTATACTTATGATTGGATATAGTTTCGATGGGGCTTCATATTCATTGAATTCGGTGTCTTTTCACATTTCCCATATGGAAGATCCTTGGATTCTTCCTACACTGAGTCTTTCGAATGGATCTATCGAAATGGACGTGCTGTTTCCTGCAGCAATGATTGCATATCAATCAAATCTTGATTGTGTTGCAGAGCTTAGTCTTTCCTCTTCACGGATGGAAGAGGAGGACCCGTATGTGCTACCTGCATGGGAAGTTGAGTCCTCTCATGCACATGAGTGCCTTGATAGTGTTTTTCTATCAGATGAAGCTATTATTGAGGCCATGTCTGGAGTTGAGCCACCTTGGGAAGAGTTACATCATAGATCTTATTTTCTTCCTGAGCTTGACCATTTGGAGCATGAGGAATTAAGGGAGATTCTTAGCGAGAATATTGGTAGTCCCGTGGTTCCATTAAGCTCTCTGGGTCATATGGCTGATGGGAACATGACGAATATATCACCTACGATTCCTATCAATATCTCTCGCGATCCTGGCAAGATTGAGAATGTCTATATTGGGGTAGAATGTTCCCATGCTAAGATTTTGGAGTATACCGAGTTGTTCAAAGAGTTTCGTGATATATTTTCTTGGTCATATGAGGAAATGCTAGGTATCGACCCTCGTATTGTCGAACATGAAATTAAGACCTATCCGAATGTGAAGCCTGTTTAACAACGTTTGCGTGTGGTGAATCCTAGAAAAGCACTCGCGATTAAGGCTGAGATAGAAAAGCTGTTGAAAGCTGGCATTATCTATCCCATTCCCTTCACGTAGTGGGTTTCAAACCCCGTTCCGGTTGATAAGAAACAGGGAGCGATTTGTATATGTACTGATTTCCGCAATTTAAATCGTGCATGTCCTAAGGATAATTTTCCCACACCATTTATTGATCAGATTTTGGATGAGTGTGCGTGAAGCGAGTTATTTTTCTTCATGGATAGATTTTCTGGATATAATTAGATTCAAATTAAACCTGAGGATCAACAAAAAACTGCATTTATTTTTCCTCGGGGTACATTTGCATATCAAAAGATGCCTTTCGGTCTTAAAAACGCTGGAGCCACATTTCAGCGGGCTATGACCTTGATTTTTCACGATCTCAAATCAATTATTGAAGTCTTTTTGGATGACCTTGCTGCTCATTCTCGGTTGAGAGTGCGTCATTCCTACCATTTGAGATTAGTGTTCGAAAGGTGCCGCCACTACTAGGTTAGGTTAAATCCTCAAAAGTGCATATTTTGCGTGAAGTCAGGTCACTTGCTAGGATTCATTGTTTCTAAGGAGGGTATAAGAGTCGATCCCTTAAAGGTTGAGGCAATACTTCAATTGTCTCCCCTGAGAAATATTAGACATCTTCAATGTTTGCAAGTCATGGCAAACTTCTTACAGAGATTCGTGGTTAACTTTGCCAATTTGACTAAGGGATTTATGCGTCTTTTGAAGAAGGACACTACCTTTTGCTAGGATGAGTGAGCCTAGGAGTCCTTTGATTCTCTTAAACGAGCCTTAGCATCAGCCCCCGTGCTTAGTCCACCCGACTATAGCCGTGACTTTTTTATTTATGTGGCCATGTCCATGGAGATGATTGGTATGGTTTTGGTTTAAGAGGATGAGGAGCTCCATGAGCATGTCATATATTATTTGAGCTGGAACCTTATAGATGCGAAAATCCATTATTCCCATGTGGAGAAACTTGCCTTGGATACCGTTCATGTGGTTCAAATATTGAGACACTACATTCTCCTTCGCCAGACCTTGGTGGTAGCTCATGTCAATCCATTTTAGTTTGTACTCACTAGAAGGATGATCGGGGGAAAGTATAATAAATGGATTGTTATTTTGCAAGAATTCGATCTCGAATTTGTTTCGGCAAAATTGAAGAAATCGTTAATTTTTGTGGAGCTCATTTCTAATTTCCCAAGTGAGGAGGAGGAGGAAGTTTATGAGGATACGTTTGTTAATGAGCATATCTTCCTTATCTCAACTTCGGATCCATCGTATGGGGATATTATCTTATATTTACAAACATTGAAGGTCCCTTCTCACCTTTCACAGGATTAGCGACGATGATTACATCACGTATCTAAGAACTACCTTATAGTGGATAACACTTTGTACTGTCGTGGGGTAGATTCCATTTTACGTCATTGTTTAACACATGAGGAGGTTGAGGTTGTGCTGAATGATTGCCACAGAGGGGCGTGTGGTGATCATTTATCTAGGCTTTCTACAACCCAAAAAATATTGAGAGTGGTATATTTTTGGCCATTGATCTTTAAAGATTATGTTAATGTAGTTAAGAAGTGTCACCCTTTCCAGGTGTTTGCATGCAATATGCACTCACATCCTGCCCCGTTACATCCGATTATCACTGCCAGTCCCTTCACCAAGTGGGGGCTTGACTTCATGGATTGCAACCCAGCTTCAGCTGGGGGGCATCATCATATTATAGTGGCCGTTGATTATTTCATGAAATGGGATGAGTCTATTCCCATGATTAAATCTGATGATGAGACAACTGCACATTTCGTATTCAACCAAATTATTACTCAGTTCGGTATTTTGAAAGAGCTTGTCACTGACCATGGTAGGCACTTTCAAAATCGAATGATGGAAGAGTTTGCCTCAAATATAGGGTATAAGCAGGAGCACTCCTCTTCTTATTACCCTCAGGTGAATGGATAGGTTGAAGCAATGAACAAATCACTTAAGTCTATTCTCCAATGAACCATCGTACAAAGCAAAGCGAATTGGTAGATCATGTTATATCCTGCTTTGTGGGCATATAGGACCGCGGTTAAGACTGCCACTGATTTTTCTCCATATCAGCTCGTACATGGAGTGGATTCTGTCTTGCCGGTTGAATGCAAAATCCCTTCATTAAAACTAGCTATAGAGTTTTTACCAGACACTTCCGCATTGGAAGAACGTTTGGTCCACTTAGAGCAGCTCGATGAGCAGGGTCGAGATGCTTTAGTGGCTCTAGAGGTGAATAAGCATCGCGTTAAGGTCTAGTATGATAAGTCTGTCCATTCGAGGAGGTTCAGTGAAGGATATTTGGTCCTTTTATGGGATCAAGCTAAAGAATCCTTGGGGGCAGGGAAGTTTAATCCCATGTGGCATGGTCCTTACGTGGTCAAATGTGTGTTAGAGAAGGGAATCTATGAGCTGGTAGATTATGAAGGGACATCCTTGGTGGAGCCTAGAAATGGGCTCTATCTTAAAAAATACTATACATGATCTTCAGCCAGGGCTGACTATTGTATATTGTTGTACAATATTTTGAATAGTTAGGTTTTTATTATGGTGATCGGGTATGTGGATTAGCTTTCGTTTCTTATGGCAGATGTTAATGGAGTCTTCTGCTTTCATACGATTTGTTAATGGTGCTAGCCTCCACACTCAACACTTAGCCTCTGCTGCTTGGGTGATTTATACTCCTACGGGTCAGGTATTGTCTTCAGGAGGCGTATGTTTATGGTTTTCGTCGAACAATGTTGTTGAGTATAGTGCTATTATCGAGCTATTACATGACACACGGTGTTCTCTCTCTTGAGGTACGTCTTGATTCATAGTTAGTAGTGTCACAGCTTAATGGCTTGTATCGTATTAGGGATCCAACATTATTATGAAGATTCTTACATGTGAGATTGTTAGAACGACAATTTGACA
>LPNX010124038.1:12150-23356 GCA_001517045.1 Pseudotsuga menziesii
CCCAGTGTGTCAATCGTACAAAGTTTATGTGGATGCTTTGGAGCATCCACTTCACATCCACACCCATGATATCATATCCTCTTCCCCTTCGTCTATGATGAGGGAAGCCGTCAGGCCGTCGTGGTCCAACATCTACATACATATGACAGGTTGTCACTATGTGTCGTCACACCAAAACATGTATTTTGAGTCTATATATAAAAAAACACAAAAAAATTCAAAAAACTTAAAAAGAGGGTTTGGGATTCGTTACCAATATCACCACATGTTGCTCTGGGTGGTAGGGGCATGTCGATATCTCCCCGAAAATCTATACCTGCATAAGGGTAATCATTGATGGCAATAATCTACCACCGCCACCATGGAAAGAAATCAGCTGGGTAGGGGTTGGACACCCTACCTCCACCCAGTTTATGCATAGCATCTGCCCAACATAGTTGGGATGGATCTTGAACCCCGTGAGGAGGAATGTCAGCTCTAGGGCTTAGCCTCGGAACACGCTCAAAGAAGAACGTGCTCAGTATACTGCTGAAATCGAAGTTTCGTACCCTGCCCATCTTGCAGTCACTGAGCTGCTGCTTCATGTTACTCAACATTGCAGTACTCCAATCATAAACTGTGGGTCTCATGCACTCCACTACATAGAACATCAATAGTTGCAAGGCCTAGTGGAGTGATGCAATCCCAGCTATCCTGCCGAATGCCAATAGTATGGCCTTCAGGCCTAATACCTGGATGGAGTTTTTTGGGATCTGACTCCCAACCTGTTTCATGTCTGAAAAATAGTATACTACAATGTACTCCTCAATGGTGAGGCCACCTCCAGGCCCTCAAGAACGTAGGTTCACTGCCTCTCCCCATCATGACAATCCTGTAATGAAACATATGTCCTACACCTCTATAGTGAGGGACATCCCGTCAATATGGAAAGAATATGAGTTTGGATCCCAGTAGTCTACTAGCATCTGCAAGAGTCTTGGTTTGGCCCTCAGGCTACTAGGACACCAAAAATTGTATACCCCACATGCACGTAGAGCTTCTTGAGCCATCAAATCACCTCGTACAGCCTCTTATATGTCTCCATGTTCCCTCTCCCTCCATTCTAGGACCATCCTGCACATTAAAAATAATTTTTGGTCATTAGATACCTTAAAAAACCATGTGCACGGCCGCATACATGACTGTTTTCAAAATAGCCGCGTATGTACGTGGGTTTGGGAGGTTTTTCTGTGTATAGCCAGCGCTATACTGGGAAAAGCCTCGATTTCCATGTGGGCTGAAAAGACCAATCTAGACTGGCCTAAAAGTAAAAAAATTGACCATGGAAATTGAAAAAATGTACATAAAAATGGAATAGGAATACATGAGAAGTTACCTGGAACAAACGGTGTCGAATTTCGCCGGACGAAGCTCCCGGAATTTGCAATTGAAGTTCTAAGCTCAAATGGGTAAAAATTTCAAATGATATGTAATTTTTGGATTTTTTACTATTTATAGAAATTTTTTGAAATTTCTGAAAGTTTTTACCCTCTTTCTATAGTTTTGAACCGTTTTTTACCATTTTGGACCGTTTTGGACTAATCTGATGATGTAGGAGTCCGTTTTGAGTGCTGTTTTGACCATTGTTTTGACCCGTTCGTGCCGCTTTTAGGTATTATGTCTAAACTGACATATAGGTTAGATTTCACATCCATGTGCATTTTGCATGACTTTATGACCATTTGATTATAACCTTAGGTACGAACCCATTCTATCTTGTTACGAAACCTTCTTGTTGTTTTAGAAGTGACATGATGTGAATGGTAGAGCTTGACCATACATGGGTGCCCTAGTTAGCTCCTTTGTTGCATTTGGTGCCCATGCTGACATTTTTTCCCTTTAGGGTGTGGGAGTCTTTTGTATAGTATCGCCATCTCTTTGCCCAAGAGCCTCATACTCCTCTTGATCTTTTTGTTGGCCTTTATCCCCAGGACTCCCTTATGTCAAGTTGTAATTGCATTATCATGAGTTTTTCCTACCTCATTGAGCCTTATGCCGGCTNGGGTGTCTTTTGTATAGTATCGCCATCTCTTTGCCCAAGAGCCTCATACTCCTCTTGATCTTTTTGTTGGCCTTTATCCCCAGGAATCCCTTATGTCAAGTTGTAATTGCATTATCATGAGTTTTTCCTACCTCATTGAGCCTTATGCCGGCTTCCCTGAATTTGATTATCGGCCATATAGCCCGAGCTTGTCTCATGTCTAGCCATGTAGAGCCATTTTATATATATTTTGCAGCTTGATTCCCCATTTTTACCGGGAGGGGACTTTCCCCCGAGTGTCGTTATCCTACACATGTGTCCTTGCATTGAGCATATGTATGTTTTGCTGCTTGGAACTAGTTTGTTTTCCCATTTACACTCGTCTCCTCCTAGTTTGTAACTATAAAGAACTTTTATTCTTTTTCAAGCTTTTCAAAATATTTGAAAAAGTCCAAAAAATAAAAAAAACCAAAAAAACGGACAAGAAAAGATGTTATCTTTGGCAGCAGTTGAGTTGTGTTGTCTTCGAACAGAGCACTGTATATGTCAAAACCCCCAAATTTTGACAAAAATTTAAAANTACACTCATCTCCTCCTAGTCTGTAACTATAAAGCACTTTTATTCTTTTTCAAGCTTTTCAAAATATTTGAAAAAGTCCAAAAAATAAAAAAAACCAAAAAACCGGACAAGAAAAGATGTTATCTTTGGCAGCAGTTGAGTTGTGTTGTCTTCGAACAGAGCACTGTATATGTCAAAACCCCCAAATTTTGACAAAAATTTAAAATTTTGAGATAACATAAAATGTTGAATATGCGGTTTACTAACAGCTAACGCTTAGCGGAAAATAAAATAGTCCAATGATTAGTATTACACATTTTCAAATTACATTAACTAAAGCAACTTCTTTTTTGTAACATAAAATAAGATTTACTTGCATACTATTTTCTTTCAGTTTACTAATGAGTCTACTTTATGGCAAGTAGGTGGAATCTAACTTTGAATCATGGGCTTACTTAGCATTTATTCTAATGCAGACAGATTGCTGGTTCTTACAGGTTCATAGATATGATCGATCAAGTAGACATTTTTAAATTCATAAAGTATCAAGAAGTGTTTTTGTTTGCAAAATAATATGCTAGTAAATAAGCTGATAATTTTCAAGCAACTTCAATGAGGTAAAGTAGTTTATCTTTTCTAGTTTTTCTTGTAAGCAGAGTTTAGATAAACAAGTTTCTTTCTTTATCAAGCTTAGCGACACCAAAGATACTTACTGTGAACTCTAAGCTCATAATCTTTGTCGCATATTCATTTCTATTTTAACATGCTTAACTTGAAAATGTTATACTTATTCGTACCATTTGTTTTTATTCATGGAAAATATTTTATCAATACTGATAGTAAAGATTCTCATTAGAATATACGATTCGATTTTATTTTAACCTACTAGTTATGGTAAGTATCAACCTGTTACTTATATGCACAAACCAGTTGCTCACCAACAGGTTATCAGCTTCCTCATCAATGTCGTACTGCATGTACCATTGTAATCACATACAATATCATAGTCTTAACTAAACTACCAAACTTCCATATTGGTGGCATTTCATATATGCTACCTCCTTGATCGTGCCAGTGTTCATGAGATTTCAGCTCTCGTGACTTGATTCCAGTGTATGCCAGATGTTTCTAGCCATTATGGATATCTTGATCCATTATATATCTTCAGCATTCATGGAGATCATGATCCTTTGTATATATTCATCATGTAGATTCAGATCTATCTATATTGTATGTGGCGATGACCACACATGCCATATTTTGTATCATGCCTATTCATGGCCATTGTACTCTTATGTATCCAGGACTGATATATCTAATGTAGATTCAGATCTATATATATTGTATGTGGCGATGACCACACATGCCATATTTTGTATCATGCCTATTCATGGCCATTGTACTCTTATGTATCCAGGACTGATATATCTACTTGCAGTTATGTGCAGAGTTTGATCATTATATTGTACTATTGGATGACTGGTTCTTCCACTTGGTTCTTCATCACTCCACTTCTGGGATGGAATTATAATGTATTTCGGCCATCGTATGACCCCTCTGACCTCACACATTAGGGGGCATCTGTTACAGCTGATTTTACCACACATGGTGGATCACACCTTTATGGCCTTCCCTATCCCTCTGTAGATTCTTTAGACCCCATGGACCATTTTTGTACCTTTGATGTTTCCAAGATCATCCCTAAAAACATGTCTTATTTTCTATATGCGACTTTTAAACATGTTCTCGCGTATATACGCGGATTTGACCATCAAACCCGTGTACATTGAGATGTGTGCAAAAGGCCAAATAGTTTTGGAGTTTTCCTTGATGTGGATCTGAATGACTTGTCTCTTGGCCTTCTATATTCCTTGAGATTGCTCGGATTTGACCTTTCATTACCCCATTGAAGCACTATATAAGGAACCCTTTGGATACATTGAAAGGGGAGGAATTGAAGAGCAAGAAAACTATAGTCCATTGTTGCCGAAGCTTATACTTGAGTTTGCATCCCTTTGTCCCTTGGAGCACTTTGTGTTCTTCCCATGCTTTCCTTTGCTTGTGAGCTTGCTATCAAGAGATGGAGGATTGAAGTGGTGGAGGCCCAGGTGGAGTACTCAGTTTCTCCGATTCACAGACGTGCCAACAGAGGTTGTCACTATTGTAATCTCTTTTTTATATTAATAGAATTATCTTTTCCTGTCCAATAATGTGTATTTAAATGAGTATTGAATCCATGGATGCTTTTAAGTGATTATATGTTATTGATTATATATGCTAGAGTAGGTCTAACACAATTATACATAGCATGCTTGTCTTTTTTTCTGAATGTTGAGAGAGAAAATTACTTATACAAGCGAGAGTGGAAAAGCTCAATGGGGATCTACATCAACCGTCCGGAATAAGGTATGTGTTGAGATCCTTTAGTGTTAGATGTTTGGTTTCTCTTGCATATTGGAAAGGATTGATTTCTATGGTTACTCTATCTGTTGTAGTACCCCAAGCCATAGAAAGTTTTCTCCATAACAACTTGCCTCGATATCAGGAGTATCTAGCCTTGGGTGATGAGGTATGTGCATCATTGTCCTTTCAATATTATTACACCATCAAGTTCAGGAGCCAGCCCAAGGATTTGGATGAGGATCTCCTTAAAGGCATAGTTGGGGGAGTGAAGAAAGATGAGCATGATGTATAGGTTGTTCGTGAGCTTGATTTGGAGTTAACAGTACATGATGAGGATGTGCATGCGGAGATAGCATTAGATCCATCCTGTGAGTCTAGAGAAATCAACACATTCGCTAGTTAGATTGTGGTCAAGTCATATGATGAGTTGGAGTTGGTATACTCTTCATCACCTACATTGGGAGTCCATATAGTTATGACAAACAAAATACATGTGGTGCAAGGCAATGAGAACAACAGTCGAGATAGTGGGAAATCACACATGGAGGTTAGGGAGAGTTTATACATGCACGAGATAGAGCTTCCAGATGATAACCACTGAAAGAATATTGAACATGTTAAAGAAAGCATTCTAGAAATGAAAGAGATGACCAAGATACTTTGAGACACCATAGTACAACAAGATATTGAGCTTATAGTTCTTCGAGTTGTGTGTAGCAAGTCAACGATCAAGCTTTCTAGTATTGAAGAGCAGTTGGATTCCTTGATGGGGCAGCAGAAGAAACATACTATTGCATTTCAAAGTAGTCCTATTCAAGAGTACATAGACAAGGCTTGTAGTAGCTTGAGTCCACATTTTCATAATTGCGGATGGTTTTTATAGGTTGGCCAGGATCGAGAAATTGGGCAGCCGTATATGAGCATTCCAATTGAAATAAGAAGGGAAAAATGTTAGCTTGGTAGGATTATTCCTTGTGATGGTGCTTATGGACAAGGTGCGTTTTGGGGGTCTGATGAGATTAAGGGGTGGTGTCCTATTAAGTGGGAAATTATTTAGAAGTCATTCCTATCATAGAACATTAGAGAATATCAGTATTTGGGATATTACATTATCCTATGGCAATGCCATTAGATATAAGAACGATATATTTATTATGGATCTTGGGTTGACATTAAATTTTATTAGGTTAGGGGTTGAGGGTTAGAAGACATTTTTGGTGGCGGACTCAAGCGATGATGATTTGATAGCTTGGAAAGCAAGGTTATTAATATTGGTGAGGGGTTTTAATGAGAGAAATTTGTAGGAGGAAGCTGACAAAATATTCAATAATTTAGATTCATAAGCAATTTTGTTAATAATCATATAGGTGTTCCCTTTATCTGCTTTTAGAATGACGATGTCATGAGGATTTTCTTTAAGACTACGAAGGGCAAGGAATTATTCTTGAGAAATATTTTATTTAGGGATTTTTGTCAAGTATAATCATTTCTATTTTTTTTGGCTTCATGGGAGGTTAAGAGTTGGGTGATAGATTAAAAAAACATAGATATCTTCATAAGGAATGTGGTAGGGAACACTTGCAAAGTCAAATCCATTTTGAATGAGCCTGAAGGAAGGGGGGTTGAGTTCAAATCTTGAGAGATTATCGATGGTTAAACAAGAAAAGGAGAATGGGTGGGGGTGGATCCTTTACATTGTGAAAAAGGTAATGAGAAGAATATGAATAAATATTTCATTTAAATGAAATCTTTCATATGTAATGATCGAGCATTAATTTCCAATGAAAAGGGAAACTAAAGAAGATAAATCTATAGGTTTTCTTGTAAGCAGTAGGAATATGTGAGGTGCTGCTTCCTGGTCTTACATAGATAAGCTTGTATTCCTTTACAAACTATGGATTTTCCTTTTGGTAGTGAAAGAGATGGAAAATTCCTTATCACATAGTTAGGGAAGGAAGAGATTGCACGTGGTTCTAAATAACTGTATTTTTCAAGAAAAAATAGGTTGGTGATTTGTTGCACAAGGAGAGGATGATAATTACAAAAATGTTTGTTAAGGAATCCAATATGGACTCCCATAGACCATTCATATTCACCTAAACCTAACGGATTAGGTTCCAACAAGTGATACAAATTTCAATGACACATATCAAGCACCAAGATAGTAAATTATGAATAATTAGAGAATTATGAAGAATTGTGCTTCTCCTTGAAGTTGCAAGATGGATAATTTAGTAGCCTTGACACCTAGGATCCTCACATCCTTGAACTATCTTGATTGAAGGGTAGATATGCAGATAGTGTTGTGCAACAAAGGTTTGTACAGGGTTACCATAAGTAAGGAGGTCAAATGCTAGTACCCTCTTGAGAAGTCAAAGTATCTAAACCAGATGGATGAATCATTTGCTTTCATGTACATTCATGTATCCAGGGAATTACTCTTCCATATTTATGGATTAAGAAATGCAGGAAAAGTATGACAGAAGCTTGAATTATTGTTTGGAAAGAAAGATGAGTTGAGATGCCATATTTTGGAGAATGAGTTGATTTCTCTTCATCCCAGCAACTTTGAAACTATACAAAATTTCTTCTCAAAATGCAAAGCCCTTGCCATGAAGTGCAAGCAATGTGGGATTTACAAGAAGGATGAGCAATTGGTGCTCTAAATTTTGAGAAAACCTGGCCCAAAATTCCCAGTGTTCATATCCACCTTTCACTATAGGTGACTGACAACTCCTAATTGGGGAATAACATCACTTGATGCCTTCACATAATCTCTTTTTCAAGAATAATACAAGATGATACATATGGTATCCCTCATAGCCACCATAAAACAAACTCTCTTAGATGGGGAGACAAAGAATGCGCAAGCAAGGGGGAATCAGAAAGGAAATGATAAGAGGAACACAAAATTCAAACCAAAGGAAGTGTTTGATCCATCACATGAAGCATCAGGCTCTAAGAAGGAAAAACATCAAAGGTTTAACAAGGGAAAGTGCTCGTACTGTAAGAAATGAAACCATACAGAGAAAGGTTGCATGAACAATACCATAGATTAGATGTCAAGTTTCCTTGAACAACATAGTATTCCCTCCATGAAGACACAATGAAGGTTGGATTTGGAGACAAAAATGAATATCGTGAGAGATGGCATGCACTAAAGGATATATTTTCAAAATATCATGCTTTCCTCATTGATTGAGGATCCTCCAATCACATGATTCCATGTGGATTGCATCAAAAGAATCATTCTCTTCATTAAAACTTGTTGATGGTCCAAGTATTCACATGGGATATGAAACTCAAATCCAAGCTGAAGGGAAAGGTTCAATCAAATTAGATCATGGAGTGTTCAATAATGTCCTCTACATGCCCTCCTTAGCAACAAATTTGTTGTAATTATATCATATGACTCATACATTCTCACCAAAGCGAGTTGTATTTGACCTTGACAACTCCTAATTAGGGAATAACATCACTTGATTCCTTCACATAATCTCTTTTTCAGGAATAAGACAAGCTGATACATATGGGAGCCCTCAAAGCCACCGTAAAACAAGCTCTCTTGGATGGGAAGACAAAGAATGTGGAAGCATGGAGGAATCAAAAAGGAAAGGATAAGAGGAACACTGAATTAGAACGTAAGGAAGAGTTTGATCCATCACATGAAGCATCAGGATCTAAGTATATAATACAAATAATATTCCTAATGCTTAAATTTTTTAATAAAATTTTATTAACAAAAGAATTCCAACCTCATGATTGAAATATAACTTTGTTTTTTAATGAAACGTTGCATTAAATTTTTGTATTAACAAATAGAATTATGAAATGTTGCATTAAAAAAATTTATTAACAAAAGAATTATAATCTTATGGGTAACTATTTTTAAGAAAGTTATTTGATAAGGAAAATAAAAGTTCAAAACCTATAGAAATAATTTATTAACAAAAGAATTCTAACGTCATGGTTGAAGGGTAACACTTTTTAAAAAAAGTGTGACTGAAAATAAAAGTTCAAAAATTAGTAAAATGAATTCTTAGGAAGGCTAGATTGATCGTTAGCATCAGAATCAGCTGTCAAATCGCGGAAGTAATTCGTTCTAGAATGATTGACACAAATTGCAGGCACGGAGGGATAACCAATTGCATCCATAGAGGGATCAAAATTTACAAATTGCTTCAAGATGTGGTCATTCAATTCAGTATTATTAAGTCATTATCATTTTAGTGACATGGAGAACTAAATTTATAATGGCCCTGGACAAAAGTATATTTATTTTTACGTTAAGAATGGGATTTTTGTCAAACTCTTATATTTACTGATATTTAATTACATATTTCGCACGTAAAATATTGTTCATATCAGGTTATTGAAGTACTTGGGGAAGGCTAAGGAAAGATATATCGTAAGATTAAAAGAAGATCACAGATGGACCGTCATGCGACTAGCTAGTAAGAAATGGAGAGCAGATCATGACGATCAGATTAGATTTGAATTTTCACATAAGTTTGTACAGAGGATTTTAGTTCAACACGGTCATCTGAATCTCTCATTTGAAACCTTGTTTATGTCCAACACCCTTGTTAATTGTATGGCATTGCCCGCATTTTGTCCTAAATATGTTTTTCCCCATCCTTAGCATTGCCTAGAGGAGCCTCCAAGAAGGTCGTCGGAAAGTTACATTCCAAGTTGGGGTATTGCCTACAAAATATTAGTAGAACATATTTACAAAATAAATCGGGGACAAAAAAGTGGAATTCAGATTGTGAAAGTTTGGCAAATTTCTACCAAAAGAACTCATTTTATTTTATAGAGACAAAAGGTATAATTCAGATTGTGAAAGTTTGAAAAAAATCCATCAAAAGACTTATTTTCAGATATCGAAACTAACTAAACTCATTTTCTTTTATAGAGACAAAAAAGTGCAATTTAAATTGTGAAAGTCTGAAAAAAAAGTGAGAGGACAGACATAAATCCTACAGAGAAGGTTCTGTGAACCAAGAGACTATGCATAAGAGAGGAAACAAATGTTGGGAAGAACATTGAAGTTCTTGCCAAATAATTCTACTTTGGGAGCAAAGTAGTTATGTGTAGAGGTTGAGTGTAGTGTTCAAGTAGACCAAGGAACTCTTAGTGAGAGTGAGCCAGATCGAAGTTTTTGGACAGTGAAAAAGAAGACACAGAGAGATAGGTCTATTGAGATCTGATTAGGTAAATGGAATTTTTTTTGACATTGTTAAATGTGCAGGTAGCAGCAACTGGAGAGTATCTTAGCAGAAGATCACATCTTGAAGCAGTGATGAAGGAATCAAGAACAAGATTCCAAGTGAAAATAAAATGTGGTAGCAGAACCAGATTATTCTAGCTGAGGTTGGAATGCAAGAGGAAAAGTAGATGTTCTCAAGAAAAGGTGATTTGAATACACAAGCCTAGACGGAGGAAACAAGAATGCTCAAGAGGTCCTAGATAGAGAACCATTGTTACCAAAATACCAAGTACATGAAAAGAAGCTTGGTGAGGTATTTGTAGCAGAATGAAATAGCACTACTATTATAGGGGCTTTAGTGCAGCTCGCAGTAAGTATGAATAAACTCATGGAGATGGAGGAGAAGATGACTGGCGATAGTCATTGCATAGGTTCCAAGAGAAGCCATAGTAGAGGAGAAGAAGACGCCAAGGAAAATGGCATATGGAAGCAGATGAAAGATGAAGAGTATGACAGAGAGAAGGATGAGATAAGAACCCATTTTAGTCTATTGATGGAATTGTTACAGAGAAGGAAAGAAGACCAAAGGTGTGGTTGGATTATGAAGAAGAAGGTGAAGTGACATAGGCTGCAAGTGAAGAGAGAGCATAGGTTGAATGCTCAAGGGAAGGAAGGATTAATCAGAGCAACTGAGTATTAGGAAGAAGTTTTAGTATGTGAACTAGAGCAAGATTTAATCTTTGATGAGAGTGATGAAGATGCTAGGAAGAGATCTATTGAATATCTTCTTAACCATATGAAGGATTTAGAGAAACAAGAAGAGTTTTAGACTGAAGTATCAAGTGAGACCATAAGGTCTTATGATTTTAAATATAACAATTTGTGTATGATTGCAGGTCTTACTGGAGATTCTAAAACTGTCTTAAAGATGAAAGAAAGTTGTGAAGTGAAATACGATGATGAATGCCTTTTAGATGAAGAAAGGTTTGAGCTAATGCAATAGAAGGAGCTCATA
>LPNX010124057.1:0-18874 GCA_001517045.1 Pseudotsuga menziesii
AGGGCGTCACCTTTTTCTCTGTTGAGGGCGTCTTGCTGCTAGAGCATTCACCGGAGACAGGAGAGATCAGTTCTTCTCGGATCCAGTTCTCAGTACTTGCAAACTTCATCTGTGGCAGATCAGCCAGTTATCAGTGGTAAGTGTGCATTCTATCTTACAAACCCTAACCCTAATTTTTCCTATAAAATAGGGATTTTCACCTGGCAGTTTGTAAGCCCAGTTGTATCCGCATAATTGTTTAGAAATAGAAAATATCAGTATTCGGGATATTTCAGATTTTCACCTGGCGGTTTGTAAGCCCCGTTGTATCCGCATAATTGTTTAGAAATAGAAAATATCAGTATTCGAGATATTTCATAAGTATTCAATTGTCATTTCATGATATTGTTTTGTTATACATTTGTTTATATTCAATTGATGTATTATGCATGATAGGATGTTTGCATTATAATGACAGTATACTTCTAATATGCACGTGATGGGTAAGTAGCTCATGGTGCTATACAACTCTCCATTGCTACTTATCTAGAATGAAACCTCCTTGCTGACATATTGGATTAGTGCACAATATCAATGTTGTCCTGGTAGAGATGGAAGGCATCTAGAAAAGTTTTCGTGAGATATGGATGAATGTTGTATTGGCTAAAGTAGTTGCATGATCAAATATTTATGCATAAGAATTTGCCAGTATGAATATTCTTTATGAAATGTTTCTAACCATGCAAATGCATTTGATTTGTAGGAAAGACCGCATACTTAATCGCCTATAAGCAAAGAAGAATAAAACTTGTTCCGAAGAACAAGTGACAACAGTTGAAAGATGAAGAATAATATGACGAATGCAGCGACATCATTGATGCAGAACCTTCCAGCTATGAAGAAGTAACCAAGAAGACCAGTGCAAGAAGAATGATGTCTAGGATGCAGTATTGATACATGAAGGGAAGTTCGTAGTTCCATCATGCAGTAGATGGAAACATCGTGGATACAAGGCAAGATTCTAAGAGACATTTGCAGCCAGTGGGAGTTGAGACACATGACAGGCAGAATCATGTGTGCAAATGAAAGAAGACCTTGTACGAGCTCAGAAGATACCCATGGGATAACACATACATGACGAGCTTGATGAAGATCTAAACCTTTGCTACAAGGTTGATAAAGGATGACAAGCTCACAGATGGGTGCGAGAAGAACGCTTTCAAAGATAGAGGATCTTGGTATCCAGTGATCCTAGATGGATACATAGAATATTAGTAGCATAGGAAGCTACTTGTCACTCCGGTACAAAATGTTTCAGTGCATAGAGTACGGAAGACAGAGGGAGTATGATGCTCCGCTTCAGAGGGAGTGACTGCAGAAGATCCTGAGGTTCGACATGGTACGACAGGATGGATAGATTACTGATGACTCTAGGATTTACTGAGAGTAAAGTGGATTCCAACCTTTGCTTCAAGGTTGAAGGCGGAATACTAGTGATGCTCTTGTTATGTGTCGATGCAATACGTTCTAGGCATGGAGGTGTGGTCAAGGGAAGTATGCAGTAGAGATCCTGAAGAGGTTCAGGATGATGGACTGTAAGGCCATGACCACTCCTATGGCATTGAACCTGAAGCTATTTGAGTGTTGCTTCACTAGAGACGGTTGATGCTATGATGTATCGTCAGATGATTGGTTCCTTGATGTACCTGACGAATACGAGACCAGATATTTGCTTTGCTGTGAACACATTGAGACGTTCACTTGATGGTTGCAAAGCATGCAGTGAGGTACCTGAAGGGTACAGTTGATTATGGGCTCAAGTATGAGGCGAATCAAAAGATTAACCTGGAGGGTTATGTGGATTCGTAATGGGTAGGCAGTGCCATTGATAGGACGATCACTTCAAGGTGCTACTTCAGTATGAGATCAGGTGTGATCTCTTGGTTTGACAGGATGGAGTCCTACATGGCGCTGAGTACATCCAAGGTAAAAGATGTTGCCACTTGTGATTTGGGAGGTAGTATGTTTCTTTTTGAAAATTACTATTTGATTTGATTGATCTGACTTGCATTTTGGTATGATGCCGTGAGGAGCAGTGAAGCTCCAGTTTGTGATCCAGATTGAGATCTCTCGAAAGAGGGAGTTCTAGCATAGCTGGTAAGATAGGTCGTCTGAGCATAAATCCTGACGAAGCTCGTAGGTTGCTCAGATGTAATTGGTCCTGGCGAAGCTCGCAGGTTATCCTTGGACGTAATCAGCCTTGATGTGATTCTATGCTAGAAATGGCCAGAGTGAAGTTTGAGTACTTCAGGGAGAAGCTTGGTGTTCTCCAGATCAAGGTTCCCTCCAAAGGGAAGTGATGATTTTGTGTGCCTTTTTGACATGGTGAGAGGATTGGTTCCTTCCATGGTCAGATGTAAGTGTTGTGCCCTTCCGACATGGTGAGAGGATTGGTTCCTTCCATGGTTGGATGTAAGAGCTGTGACATGGTGAGAGGATTGGTTCCTTCCATTGTCAGATGTATGTGATGATGCCACATCCAGCATGAAAAAGGACTGGCTTTGTGAAGACACGTCTAGTATGAAAAATGACTAGCTCTGTGTGGATTCCACATCCAGCATGAAAAAGGGCTGGCTTTGTGAAGACACATCTAGTATGAAAAAGGACTAGCTCTGTGTAGGTTCCACATCTAGTATGAAAAAGGACTAGCTCTGTGAAGACTCATTTAGTATGAAAAAGGACTAGCTCTGAGTAGCTGCCACATCTGGTATGAAAAAGGACCAGCTCTGTGATGCCTCATCTGGTATGAAAAAGGTCCAGCTCTGTGAAGACTCATCTAGTATGAAAAAGGACTAGCTCTGAGTAGCTGCCACATCTGGTATGAAAAAGGACCAGCTCTGTGATGCCTCATCTGGTATGAAAAAGGACCAGCTCTGTGATGCCTCATCTGGTATGAAAAAGGACCAGCTCTATGATGCCTCATCTAGTATGAAAAAGGACCAGCTTTGAGAAGACTCATCTAGTATGAAAAAGGACTAGCTCTGAGTAGCTGCCACATCTGGTATGAAAAATGACCAGCTCTGTGATGCCTCATCTGGTATGAAAAAGGACCTGCTCTGTGATGCCTCATCTAGTATGAAAAAAGACCAGCTCTGAGATGATACATCCAGTATGAAAAAGGACTGGCTCTGTAGAGGTTCCTATGACGAAAAGAATCAAGAGATAGCACCTGTGATGATGCCCAGTGATGATCCAGATCGAGTGATGATGATCCAGTAGAAATGATCCAGATCGAGTGATGATCCATTTCCAGTGATGATGCCCAGTGATGATCCAGATCAAGTGATGATCCAGATCCAGTGATGATGTCCAGTGATGATCCAGACCAAGTGATGATCCAGATCCGATGATGAAGATGACTTAAAGATGAATATGATTTGAAGATGAAGATGACTTGAAGATGAAGAAGACTTGAAGATGACGAGGATTCGATGATGATCCAAAAGATACAGAGAAGAAGACTTGTGCTGAAAATTGTGTCGAAAGAATACCTTCCTAGCTAAGAGGGAGTGTTGATGTATATGTAACTTCGGAATGTATTTCACTTGTATTTCTTATATATTGTAACCCGATGTTTATCCGGGATGTACTTGAGTTATGTCATGCCCCGATGTTCCTCTCGGGAAGGTCTATCATGTAAACAAGTCATGTCAAGTCATTGTGGGTAACCCTCCTATTGGTCAAGGGTTAAAGTCCCCATAGTTGTGGGGCTCTTGGGTTATTAGACTATCCTAGTGAAGTCGACCCTAGGTGAGTCATTGTAAGTCGGGGCAATAGTCCCCACCATTGTGTTACCCTCCTATTGGTCGGAGGAGGCAAAGTCCCCACAAGTGGTGGGGCACTAGGGTTATTAGACACTCCTAGAGATGTCGGCTCTAGTAAGTAATTGTTAAGTGAGGCCGACATGTTGGAGTGGGTTCCAAGTGAACAGAAGAATATAAATAGAGAGTGAGTCTCTCTATTTACAACACACACACTCACTCATTGGGGCACATGAGTGAGAGAGGAGAAGCTCTCTCAGTGTGTGAGAGAAACACTGCTGCTGTCGGAGATCATCTTACTGTTTTCCGGTTTTACTTTTGGTGCTGATTCTATCTCTGAGGAAGTTGCGGGGTTTTCACCATTTATGGTTTCCCTGAGGATAAACATTGTGTTCATTGTCTCATGTGTTTGATTGCTATGCTTGTTATTCTCTCAGTTAAAGATTCTAATGTTATGCTAGCTTAATGATAAAAATCTAACAAAAGTCATTATATTGTGGATGCTTATTCAAATTCCAAGTCGTCATATATTGTTTCATCTTGATATTTGTGTTTTGTAATTGCAATGTGGATTGCGTATTTTATTGTATCTAAAAAAACTCTTAAACAATACCCATCCGCATCACAACACCAAAAAACACTTAAAAACATAGAGCCATAGAAAACTCTTTGTTAGGGACTACCCCCCTTGGCTTTGTTAGGAGTTAGCCTAAACAGAGGAGCTAGTATTCAGGTAGCAGTACCTGGCTCATTGCTTGCCCCCAAGGCCACTCCTTTCCCACTCAGGAAAACAACAGCCCAAAAGATTTCTGCTGACGGTGTACATTCGGCGGACAACAACACCAATCTTGACAAAAAAATTCAATGAAATGTGAAAAAAATATTCACCCTTTGATTGAAATCATAGAACCATTCCCTTACATTCTCACCCCTTAATGGAAGTGTGAACATTTCATCATGGTATTTTCATGTATTATATTGAAATTTGTATTTTCATCATGGCATTTTCATGTATTATATCAAAATTTGCAAGAAACTTAATGAATGATGCCATGGATTTTGAAGCTTCAAGAGGATTTAAAAAAAGAATCAAGGCATGCTCCTTCAATATTTGAAAATCAATAGGTTGTGGATACCCCTTAATGTTTGAAAAATCTAATGGACCAAATGATATGCTTTAAAAAATTTAGAATAAGATGGATAATTTCTTGAGGATTTCTTCTTGTGGAATATCTTTTAGGATTTGAATTAAGTGGAGTCGCCAGATGAACTATGAAACATTAAATTTAAACACACAAGCTCGTCAACATTTACAAGAAGAATTAATTAAGATTTTTTCAATTAAATTTTTCGGGAAACAGAGACCTTATCCTCGCAAATGACACCAAAAATGTTACCTCCCAACTTGTACCTAAGTTGATAAGGTCCCAATCCATGGGTACTGTTGTCACATATATAGTAGTTGGGCTACCTTTGTTCCTGGGCAATACTGATCAGTTCTTTGAGCCAACCCTTTACTATGAGATCAACAGATGATGAGCCAAAGTTGATGATCTCCCACTTTCAACAGATCCAGATTATCTAGATTGACCAGTTCTATGCCATGACTGAGCCTCATGACCCCAGATTCGGTGATTGCGTTAGCCATTTTTCTTTCAGGACCTAGAACAGAGATTGTTATATTGCCCATGATATGTAGTTGCAGCAGTTGTTCCAGTGATCTTTAGATTGGTTTCTGATCCAGTGCAGGTATATGACCCAGGTGATATTATGGTTTGTGCGTATGGATTTTTGATGTTGCTTTGTTGCCTATTTTAGCAGTGAGACTTGGTTGATTTTGATTATATGTTGGCAATATTTTATCTTGGTTTAATTGGAATCTAAAGTATAAATGATTTAGTGGTTTTGATTGAGAGATTATTTTGTATACTCATTGACCTTGTCCTACTCCTAGTATGGATTTAGTATTTTCCCTTCAGGGACATAGCTTGCTAGTCTTGGCATCATTTCTATTGTCTCCATCCATCCGTTTCCTTTCTAGTTTCATTGATGATCCTTCACTTGTAACTTGACTAGTGATATTTGGGATTTCCCCCACCTTCACCTCTATGTTGGAATAGGTCTCCATGTTTAAAACTATGCCTTGGTGTTGGTTTATGTGATGTTCATCACAGGGAATGTTTACCTCTAGGTATTGAAAACCAGTAGTCCTACCAAAAAAAGTGTTTTTAGACACTAAGGCATTGGAGCTTAAAGTTATTCTAAATGGATGCCCTGCCAGCAAAGTAAAAGTGTCTTTAGACACAACTGGAAATAAAAAAAATAAAACTAGCCAGTGGCCAATAGATGAACACTCATCCATTGTATGGTGTAAGGCTCATTTATCCCTATAGGGTATCAAGGAGGCAAGCCCCTCAAGGTTGAGCCTTAGTAATTTTTTGGAAGCCTAGAAGGCTTTCCACGGCACCTGCTCTTAGAGGCTGGCAAGTTATCAATGAAAAATAAAGTTGGTGGCTAGAGGATGAGCACTCATTCTTTATATAATGTACAACTCATTTGCCCCCACAGGGAAACAGGGCGAGGATGGCCCAAGAAGGTCATGTTTTTGTCAGTATCTGGAAGCCTAGAAGGCTTACTAGGGCACCTGCCTTTAGAGGTCAATTAGTGAAATAAATGCCAAACAAATAAAGTATTAAAAATGTTGCTTGTCTAGAGCCTAGTGGAGCTTTCTCATCATTCCACCCATTTGTGAGACACTGTCATACCCTATTGTTCACCTAGTCTAACTTATGTGTTGTGTGGATCTCCTTGTCCTTTAGCCCAGGTGCTTACAGTGTTGAGTCATCAAGTCATCCCTTGGGCTTACGTATTGTTTATGATCCCTTCACCTTGTTGTCTGTCGATTGCACACCAGCAGTAGAAACTTTCCGAAAGCTGTCTCCTCACTTTAGAAAGTGGGAGAGGTGTGACCTTGGGGGCAAGCATAGAGCTAGGTACTATCACCTACTCCTAGCTCCTCCGTTTAGGTTAACTCCTAACGAAGCCAAGGGGGGTAGTCCCTACAAAAGATTTTCTATGGCTCTTAAGTTGTTTTAAGTGTTTCTAATGGTTACGGATGCGGATGGGTGTTTTTAAGGAGTTTGTTATGATGAACGAAGATTGCATATTAGATAACTGAAAAATAAACATGAGACAAAAGAGCAATCCACGTTGCTATCATAAGACTTAGAAGATAAACAATATGTTGAGAACTCACAAAATAATATAGCATTCAAAGATATAAACTTTACTCAAAATATCCAATGGACAAATGGCCCAGATTATCAATAATGCATAAAAGAATGGACCAATGCCTTATGGAGTCAACTTATTAGAAATGCTTAAGCGTACTGAGGATGTGAGTCTCAAAATAGTGCCGATGAATGTGTATTGCGATAAATCTTGGTTTATTTTAAAGTTTTTTAATGGTCTTGTTTAAGGTTCAACAAAAGGTATTAAGAGACCAACCGAGAAAGTCTTTCGAGTTACTCCGTTCGAGACATGATGGCCCGCCCAGTATCTCAAGCTGGTTTCGCAAAGATTGACCAGATAGCCAAGACTCTAGCCAGCAGGGGTTCCGACGCCCTTACTAGGAATGACTTGGGAAACTTTCTACAACGTCGGTGCGTTGGTTACGGGGTAAAATTTTAGTTGTGTTGTTATTGTGATCTTAGCAAGTCCGTTCACCGTTCTGAGTACGAGCCCAACTATGAAGTTGGCAGAGCATACTAGGGGAAGGATAATCAACGAAGTAAATTAATTAGAGGGGAATGTAAGTTGAAAGATTTTATTAAATAAATTAATTAAAACCCTCCGACAGAGAGCGCTCTTGACTTTGTTTTATGACAAAAGTTCAAGAGTCTTAGCTAGACTATATGCTTGATGCAAGGAAATGCAATGGGAATGCTCTCCGATAGAGAGTGCTCTTGACTTGGGTTCCGACAAGTTTAAGAGACTTAGAAATTAATTAGTTAAATTACAATGAAGCAAAAGTACATGAAATAAAAACAAAATTAAACGAACTCTCCAAGAGAGAGCACTCTTGATCCACCTTATGGTGAGATTCAAGAGATTTTGGTTCTTTTTTTATTTAATCTTTTCAATGAAATAAAAACCACTAACTAGCAACTAATGAAACAAATTTTCCCTTTTTGATGACTTTTATGCAAGAAAAAATAAAATCAAAGTCTAATCTAGCATGAAAACAGATTGCATGAGAATAAGAGGAAACTAGCAAGAATATACTAATGAAATCAAATCTAACTAAACCTTTCAACAAATTGAAGCTAATTATCCCTATTCTACTTTCACCATTTTACTTATTGCAGGTATAAAGCAAAGTAAAGAGAATGAAATATGGACAATGGCGATACAGGCTTCCCCCAAATGGGGGAAGTGGGGTGTGGGAGCCTTAATCCCACTTGCTCTTTTATTAACTCTTTTACAATGCCTTTCTTTTGATGCTTTTTGCCTCTTTTCCTATTTTTGGAAGGCTTCCAGAGCGAGCTGTAGAAAGCGGAATGAAGAAGAGGGAATTATGAGTCTTTTTTGAAGCTTGAATCTTCAATTTTCCGCCAGCACTTCCACTTAACCTGTCACAAAAGTAAAAAATCAGCGAGCTAATAATACTTAAAAGTGATGGGAAAGACAATGTAAGAATACAAAAATTTGGAAAAAAATTTTGTACTTCAAAATTTTTTGAAAATTCTTGCATGCAAAGTACAAATATTTTCCTAGATCTAATGAATGATAAATCCCTTCAGTGATTAGATTTAACAAAGCCTAAAGAAAGATGGATCTAAATATTAATAGTGAAAGAATGGATCTACTTCTTAAGCAATGCAAAACAAAATAAAGAAAATGGTAACAAAAGAAGGATATTTTGTGGATGGAACACAAGAGAGGAAGAGAAACTCCCGACTTTCTTTTGTATGAAAAGAAGACGATCCCTGTAGGTTTTGCAATCACAAAGTGTTAAACAAAAAGGGTTGCTTGAAGCTTGGGATAGATGTAGCTGAACTCACACCCTTCTTCAATCTGTGAAGCTTGTTAACACCAAAACTCAATACAAAAGTGAGATTAAATCATATGAAAGTATGCTAAGAGAATTAAATCAAGATCAACATTACGTATAACTAACTACTCATGTTCATCAAGATTTTAATTTACTTTGCATAAATAACCAACTTGAAACAACAAATGATTATTCTACTGTGCCAACAGTGGCCCTCTTGAGCTTAACAAAATAATTGATCTCATTCAAAGTATTTAAAAGATAAGGGTTAGAGACAATATCACCTCAACCATGAGATGTTTACCACATGCAAAGAGCTCGTAGACCTCCAAAATCGAAATTCTTATTAACAATTCAAAGCAAAGCTTGATACAATTTCTTCAGAGTAACTCTACCACAAAAGTTCCACCCTAAAGAGCTCAAAAGAGCCTCTTCTTATACAATGAGAGAAGGCTAAAACCCTAGTACCACACCATGCAAGGAGGGCACAAAACCTTACCATCTAGCCATGTCATGAGCACAAAACCTAAAACAAAGAGGGTGAGAGTGAGGTGAGGCCTCCACCTAGGCAAGGCACCCCACTCCCTACCCTAACCAACCAACTCCACCCAATAGGAGCTCTCCACAAGTAATAGTGTGAGCATCCAAGCCTTTGACGTGAAGCTTGAGGAAGGGCACACGTGAGGTGAATGTAGGTATGCGTGAGGTCATAGAGGAGAGCCTGTGCTGGGTTTGGAGGAGTCAAAACACTAGCCTACCATGAATCAAGGACCACACTTCATCTTCCAACCTCGAACATATCAACAAGCCAATAAACAAGCTCCACCTCACCAAAACGTGGGCATGACTGAAGGAGGCGAGTTTGCTAAGTGAATGTGAACTCAATGCTCTCTGATTGCTGACTGAAGAGGATTTGTGCCAAGTCCAATCATCATTAATGCTTGATGCCATGTCATTCTGCATTTCATTTCACTCAATTTGGATTAATTTGGAGAGATTTGGATTATCTCCAAAATAATCATTTTTAATATTTAATCAATAATTTCTTTGAAATTGACTTTTTTGAGAAATTATGAGTTATGCAGCTGAATGATGATCTGAAACTTGGAGTTAGCTGGTTAGATGCTCATGAATGATTTTTGGCTTAAGGTTAGAGCCTTCAAACACTGAAATTGGACCCCGGATGGTTGACTTATTACAATTTGAATTTTTCCATTTAAATTATGGAAAAATTTAATTAAAAACTTAGGAAAAATTAAAAAATTAAAAAAATTAAAAATCCAAAATTTGACGCGTCCTGTAATTTTTTTTCGGAATTTTTTCTGAGGGTTCTAGTGACTTAGGACATGACCATAATCTATTCTAATAGTGTCTAGTAGGTTCATACACTTCAGTTGGGCTCTAATAACCCCCCAAGGCCCAGAATTCAAAATCGGGCATTCCAGCTTTGGAGGAAGCGGGAGAAAACCTCGTCGATTATACTTGGATATAGGCAAAGCATAATTGACAAGGGTAAAAAATCCCTAGAATACCTTAGTTTAAATTCTACGTCTTAAGGGACTGAGCCACTCAAACCCCTACTAACACACTTTATTACAAACCCCGCGGGGCCATGGTCATAATTACTGAAAATAAAAACTGACTAGCCAAAACTGGCTAGGCACAAAGGGCGGATCATCTGATACACTGGAACACAAACATTCATCATGTTTGTCAAATGGTGGCTCTTCAGATAATCCAACTATGGTACAAAGAAGTTGGTAACACACCCTTGACTAGCAAAAAGGTTTAATCTGTAAATGAGTATACACTGGAGGTTTTGAAGCAACTAATCATTGTGATTTGGATTATTATATATGTATTGTGCTTATACTTGCCAACAAAATCTAATCGTACTAGAGTGTCACTGCTAGCATAAATAATTGACCACGCATGTCCATTTGTACTTTGCAGTATCGGAGTTTAGCACTTGGGTCATCATTTGATTAGTTTTGACTTGGTCAACCCAGTCTTGGCTAGGCTATGAGCGGGATCCAGGATGAGTTATAGACGGATGCTGATGGTTGATGATTATTTATGGTCTACAAGTGTCCATTAGACATACTCATACTTTAGATGGTGATTTGTTATGATGGCTTGTATTATTTTCATGATTATTAGCATTTACAGGCTTTATTATTATTATTGTACTGACATTGATGGGGCCTTTGATGTACCATTGTGATGGACATATGGTATATGAGTACTCATTCCTAGTTGATTTGGACATTCCGAGTCCATTGGTGCTATTGGTTTTTCAGTTTCATGCAGTGACAGGACAGATATGGGTCTCTTGGCTTTCATGCAACAGATTTGCCTGGGAAAAAAGAAAATAAAACACAATGAGGAAAAACTAAATTTCTCCTAGGGTGCTAAAGGGATTCTTGGGTTGCATCTAGTTGTTTGTACCATACTACCATGGTCCTAGATCCATCCGTGCAGTCATTGGACATTAGTTTTTTGTCCCCGGTGAGATATGGGTTGTTTTATGTTCCCAAGGCAACATTTTAATAATAAAAAAATGGCTAATGAGGAAATCAATTTGGGCAATTGAGGCAGAGGATTGGCATGGGATTGGTCCGAGGCGCAGTTTTTGGGTCACTTTCATCATTCGACATCAGCTTCACTTCACTCTGGGTCCACTCATCCTTGATTTATGCATTTTGAGGGAGATCCCTTAGTGATTTTTATCACTCATTTATATTATTTGCCACCACATATTGTTATTGTGCCATGAGACCATGCTAGTGAAGGATAACATAACCTCCTAGCCCCACCATGTGCTACTTTGTGGTCATTAGTCATATTTTATGTGGTGCGCCCCTCATTGAGCATTTCTAGTGATGCACCCCCTTATATTTTTGAGTTGATCCCTGTGAGATATATCCAGCCATCCTTAGCCATAGATTAGGATGGTTTTATCTTATGATCTTGATCCTTGATCTTTTTGGATCTAGGTATTATGTATGTGAGAGATTTATATATTGAGATCATAGTTTTAAAAATCGAAATCAGACTCAGAATTGGTCGAGGGTCAACTCGGAATCGGAATCGGAATCGGTAATGAATCGGTCATAAATCGACCAATTTGAGTTTAATGGATCGGTTTGCTAAAAAAATGATTATTATTATTCTTCTCTTTTTTTTACCAAAATAATTATTGTTATTCCCAAAAAAAAATAACTATAATAATAAATAATAAATTTATTATATAGTTAGTATATACTTTTTTGTGGGGAAGAGTTTAAATTGTTATAATAATAAATATTATTTATTATATATTGAAATGTTGTAATTTTAAAGGAATTTATAATAAAAACTAACAATAGTGATAGTTTCAGCATGCAGATTTATTCGATTTTTAAATCTATGGTCAAAACATAATCAGTATGCCCCTCTAAAGCTTTTATTGCTCCTTTGGTAGATGATAAGAGAGCTCTACTGCCAGAGAATCTGACTATTGTTGCTCGCACAATGCACTGTGAACAGCGACAAATCCTGTAGCTGATTAAAGTCCATAGTAACATAACAATAGTGATAGTTTCCTCTTAGCATGCAAATGTTATATAAAAAACTTTCACCACCATCATTTTAAAATATAAAGTGTCAACCTCACTAGAATAACAAAAATGTAATATGAGAAAACGAAGTCCTTGACCAAATCTACAAATATGCAATTGAAAACATCACTATCATCAAAAAGAAAACATTTTAAAGACTACAATTAGATACACCCTTATTGATTTTAGTTTCTCTCTCAAGGTTTTAAGTAATGATTTAGTTTCATACTGTAATGACACATATGTTGTGCTATGCAAATTAATCGAGCTATAAGGGGGTCTACACCAAGTAATTGTTTTGAATTTTATCTTTCTTGGAGCGCAAGGATATAATTACAAATCAACATAATGTAAAACCGGTCCCCGATCCAAACCATATAATTACCAAACCGGATCGGTCAGCTTCGAATTCGGCTGGTTGGACCGGTTAGTTACCGAACCGGACCAGTTTGGTTACCAACCGGTCGGTTTAGTAACTAACCGGTCCCCGATCCGGTTTACCTGCCGGTTTGACCTGGTTTGTTACCGAACCGGTGAACCGGTCAGTTCCGAAACCGATTTGGTCGATTTTTAAAACTATGATTGAGATGCTCTCTCATTTGTAAAGGGACTTTTGGCTCTCAAACTCTTGGATTAATAAAATATTTTGCAGAAACTCTTGGAAGCTTTGTCGAATGTATTGTATGGATATTGGAAAGTCTTGTTCTCTCTAGCATTCTTGCGAATCTATGCACTTCTCATATTTTTGTAGATTTCCATCCATCTGGTGAAGGAAGCGTTTGGGTAGAGGTGCTATTGTGACTGAGCTCCATATCGTCCTCTCAAATTGTCTTGGATTCAGGGAGTATCTTTATTGTGTCTTACGGCCATCTTGATGTTTTCTGATTCATCTTTCTTCGTCATTTCATCTATCCTTTTTGTAAAATCAATTCTCATAGAAGATCTCTTTTGCATAAAGATGGAGCGCTTGGCATTTGAGAGGAGGTAGCGATTTCACTGGGAGAGGCATAGAAAACTCTCGTAATTGATAAAAAAGGCAAGATCATCATCATACAGGATGAGTAGCAAGTATTTCCAAGTACGTCTGCATATATTTTATTTTTTCGGGCTTTGATATGATTGTCAGAACTAAACCCTTTTTCTTAAAACCCTAGTTTTGTAGATCTGATAGATCCGGTGAGTTTTTGATAACAACCATCAAAACCCACTTGGAGATTAATGAATAAACTCTAGATCTCAAGTTTCATGTAAATCAGACTCCATTTTCCCTGGGATCTAGCACTAGTCATTCTAGGTGGGGGCGCCCTCTTTGGGTGGGTGGTCTTTTCTTTAGATCTGTCATTTGGGTATGTTTGAACCCACCTCAAAATCATAGATCCAATCCTCAAGCACCCCGATCTAGTCATCTCATGCCTTGATCTATTCTTTTGGGTCCACTTTTTCTACTTTTACATAAACCCTAAGTGGGTCCCTTTAGGATCTCCATTTGTATGGCTAGATCTCTTTAGATCTATCAGTTGGGTATGCTTGAACCCACTTGATTCCCATATATCCTCCAAGCACCCAAATCTAGTCATTCCATACCTTGATCTACCCTTTTATGTCCACCTTGTTTACTTTTGCATGAAATCATAAGTGGGTTCTTTAGGGTTTTCTTTATTTGGCTAGATCTCACTAGATCTACTATTTTAAACTATTTGTGGTACAACCTCAACCAAGCTGGGCTATTTCCTATCCTTATTAAGTCTCCCCAACTTGGCCCTAATCTCTATACTATTATTCCACAGATCTAGTCTTATCCGCTCATTATCTCTACTCTTTTATCCATGGCCAAACCCTCGGAGTGTCTTGAGTAGGTGCGCTATCCCTCTTAGGCTAGCAGGGTCTCCCCCTTGATCTTTCTCCGGATTGATTTAAAGCGACAAGAGCCCGTCTGGTGTGACAACTACCCGTTACCCGTAGTGGACGAGGCCCTTGTGGTGTCACTAGTTAGCTACCTTACCTCTACCGCCCCGGATAGGATATCTCAAGTGGGTAGCTACACTTTGTGTGATAATAAATACAAGCCAAATGCAACTTTGGATTGGTCGTCAATATAACCACACAACCTTCATCCCTTCTCTTTCCGCCAACTCTCAAAAGCCAAGGGAGGCTTCTCTAACTAGATGATATTTTCTTTAAGTAAAAATGTGAGAGTTAATTATAACTTAAACTCAATAAAAATATAAATGAAAGTTGAAACTATGGATTTAAGATGGCTAATGAATTCACAAGTAAAAGATATGTTCAATAAAACACTTAGATTCAAATGAAATGTTTCAGATAAATATAACAATAAAACAAGAAACATAAAACAATGTTCTGTTGGAATATATTAAACCCACTCATAACTTAGGACAAAATAATTAATCATTATTTGATTAGTTATTCATTCATTAGCTTAATTAGTTGGCATCCACTTACACCTTAAAGTCAATACATGCCATCTATATCCTAGGAATGATTTATTTCTAATTCTGGGTTGATCTTGACCACCTTTTGACCATCCAGAATTAGTATATAGCACTTTACAACAGATTGTGCTTTATTCTGCTTTTTCTGCTTTTCTATGTATAAGGTAAAGCTAGTCAAACTAGGAAACTGGGTGCTTTTGTTTCCAACCCATCTTTCATGACTTTTCCTCAATTTTCTAGGATTAGCATGTTTTTTCCATCTCCTTGACAACTCACTCATGCTTTTTCCAATTCGTGAGGTCCTTGATAGATTTGGGAAGTGCTTTAGCCACCTATGGGGGTTTGCTATATTTTGGTAAGTCATCATTTTTGAGCTTTATGAGTTGTCTCCATACAACTCGATTTTCCTATAAGGGATGTACTATTTATGTACACTATTATTCATCATTATTTAATGAAAGGATACACACCAATATTCATCTCTTCATTCATGTGATTCAGTCTCTTTTCTTCTCTCTATTTTTCCTGTGTATGCTTGTGAGAATTCTTAGTAGCAAGATCTATTTCCTGTGCTTCTTCTTAGAATCATTGCTCATAGCATTGATCTATTATTTCTACATGGTATCAGAGCTACGGGGAGCACAACCTTTCCATCTCCTACATGGTATTAGAGCAACAAGGTTGATCAAGTTCTACAGAGTTGAGGAGCGCATCCAGTCTCCTATCCCTCTCTCAAGAAGAGCTTGTCTAGCTTACAAGATTTTCTCCTAATTTGTTTGGCAGGTTGCAGAGAGTTTCTTCTTGAGCACATCAATTCAACAATATGGATTCTCCTTCATCAATAATTCTTACTCTCTTCAACTACCATGAATGGAAAGCCAAAATCTTCATTCTATTGCGCAATAGAGGATTGTACAGAGTTACTCTAACTTTGGAGAATGAGCCCAATGCTGTGATTGAGAAAGCTAAGTGGCACAATAGGTTGGATGAAGCCTATGGATTGTTTTGCCTCTCTATTTCTCCTGATCTACTCTTTCATCTAAATGGTTTGACCACTCCAAACCAAGTATGGACTCAATTGTAGTCTCTCTTTGGAGTTCAAGATGAGCTAAGAGCGCATCAATTGGAGATCGAGTTATTTTCACGAGTCCAAGCAATTTCGAATCTATTGAGGGTTTCTTCACCAAGTTCAAGTCACTTGTTCTAATGCTCAAGCAATGTGGGATTGAGAAAGAAGATGATCAATTAATCATTTCCATTCTTTCAAAATTGGGTCCTGATTACTTAGTTTTTGTGTCTACTTTTCATGCTACTAGGCTTGTTGTTCTTAAGTGGAAAATGCCTTCTTTAAATTCTTTTATTGATTCACTAACAAAGGAGAAAGATAAATTGATCTATATGGGTATCTTTAATTCTCCCAATAGCAAGGATCATGCTCTCTTGGTTCAAGGAAAAAAGAATGTCAAATCCAAAGAAAAGCAAATTGTGAAGAAGCCAAAGTCAGAAATTGAAGATGAAGATTCTTATGAAGATTTAATGAAGAAAGTTAAGAAGAAAGGGAGCACATCCAAATGTTCTTATTGCAACAAGGGTTTTCATTCAGAGAAGAAGTGTTTCAAGAAGAATATGGACACCATGTCCTAGCTTCTTGAGAAGCACAAGATCGAAGTTCCAGAAGAACTAGAAAATCCTGCTGATTCCTCATAACAATGTCAAACTGCACAGTTCCAAGGGGATATAACTTATGCTTTGAGTGTCAGAGTTATCTCCTTTCCTCATTTCTCTGATATAGATTTAGGCTCTGATATATCTGAATCAGAAATATCATATCCTTTCTTTGATGATACTTCTCTCATTCTACTAGATTCATCTCCCAAAAATTGTGATTTTTCATTAGATATTGACTTGTCTTTGAGCAGCTCTTCGTCACAAGCTTGTATATTTGATTTAGAAGATTGTTTGCAGGCTGATATGCATGTCATGACACACATAATACCACCATCCATACCATCTACCATACCTTTGAATAATCCTAAGACTATACAAATCCCAAGTTCACTAGTTGATTCCTCATTGGTCTCTTATGCAGTGATATTTATCTTACATGGTTTGAAGTCTTTCCTATCTTTCAGTGGCTGGTTATCCATGTCCTTAGTCATCTTTGGAATGATATTAAATATGTTTGGATCTGTTCTAAACACTTATGGTTCAGATCTTATGCCCATCCATCATTCAGATTTTTACACCTATCAGTTTTCCCCAGTTGCTCATAATTTTCCAGTCTAGCCCTATATCCACATGGAGCCACTGAAGCCTTTGTATTTTTTGTTCCATATGCTAATATATCTGATATATCAGAGTTTTATCAGCCTCATATCAAATCTGGAAAAGTGCTACATCAGATTGGAGGATTGACATGTGATTCACATCACAATTTTGCAGCTATTCATGGAATTGGGTGAGAAATAAATTGTCTTAATTTTTGTACTCTTTGGGAAGGAGTATGCACAGATCTCTTTTCCATTTCAGATTATGTTTGCAGATCAGAGTTTGATAGCAGCAAGAAGCATTCAGATAATGCTCCTAGTTTATCATATGATGAGATACAAGGAGTCTCTCCTCTTCCTTCTTGCAGGTTCTACACTCCAGCGCATGATCATGGAGTTCATGATTTCTTCAGCAAGTCCTTCATCCAGAAGCAGTTCATTCAACTCATTAAAGTGAAGATGAAGATATGTTGAAGACATATTTCAAATTTTGTGCCTTGTCCTATCTTGAGGGAGGATTTTTCCATGTGGGTTTGCCTCTTTCATCACTTTTCTGGACATAATAATTGTTAAAGGGTGACCATAGCCTTGTTGCTGGGCCCTATATGCATCCATATTTTTTTGTCATACCATCATAAAATCAGACTTATAGGGGGGTGTTGGAATATATTAAACCCACTCATAACTTAGGATAAAATAATTAATCATTATTTGATTAATTATTCACCCACTAGCTTAATTAGTTGGCATCCACTTACACCTTAAAGTCAATACATGCCATCTATATCCTAGGAATGATTTATTTCTAATTCTGGGTTGATCTTGACCATCCAGAATTAGTATACAACACTTTACGGTAGATTCTGCTTTATTCTGTCTTTTTTGCTTTTCTATGTATAAGGTAAAGCTAGTCAAACTAGGAAACTGGGTGCTTTTGTTTCCAACCTGTTGCCGCCTAATACACACTTTAAGACACAGGAAAGTCTCCAACCCGCTGTGTGTGTCCTTGGGGGCAAGTTAGAGCTGGGGACCACTGTCACCACAGTCCACAACTCCTCCGTTTAGGCTAGATCCCAACAGAGCCAAGGGGGGTAGTCCCTACGGAATACTAAGTTCCATATTTATTAATTAATTACAAATTAATTAAAGGGATCTTTTTATTAAGATTACAAAATCAATAGACCAGTGCCTAGATTAAATGGAGTCAAAAAATTACGAGTTACTAACTTACAAAAGAATTAAAGATAACTATCCACAGTCTAACAAATGAGATGAATAAATGAACAAATGATACAATAATGAATCAAGATATCTCGACAATGTACAGTTGATCTAAATTTACAAGATAAGCAAATCAAGTGAAATAGTCACAGTTTAAACAACAGTTAAGTATTCACCACATGAACAATCGCAGAACTAAAAAGTAAATGAACTTGAAAAGTAAAGTGAAACTGAAAGTAAAGAGTTGTAGTGCTTGTAGTAAAACCTTGAACAGCAAGGTGATAGTAATGACCTGTGTTTGTAGGACGTTTTGCAATGTCTCTTGGTAAATTTTAATAAATTTTATTAGAGTTGGAATCTTTGATTATGTTCTAGAACCGATGGTGTGACTACCCCGATCTAGTTCTTCTCAAACCGAAGAAAGATTGCTGTTGCGCTCAACAGGTGGGAACAAAGCCCACCCCTAGCTCACAGGTCAATC
>LPNX010124067.1:0-11167 GCA_001517045.1 Pseudotsuga menziesii
TGATGCATGAATGAAAAATATAAGTAATTTTCGTTACTTAAAATGTATTGGTAGATGCTTTGACAATTTTCTAGTGTGACAGGGGCCCAAATGCGCAATGATACAAGTTGGTGTTAATACCACATGAATTCCAGATTGAGTATAGAAATGATAGCAGGTGATATAATTTATTTAATGGATATTTCGATTAATTGTATAGTACAATTAATGCACATGTATTTCATGTGTGCAGGCACATGATCATGATTTCTAATCGATCCACAAAAGGATGATGGGGTTGTATGGAAGAAAGTACCAACATGATTAAAGCACATATTTTCGATGCGGCTGGTTGAAAAGTGAGAGAGGCTTTTACTTGCACAAGGCATGTTGTCGTGAAGGTAGGACGTAGACTCGATCACTCACGAATATTAACTGAGGGGCATGCAATGAGGTGTTTTCCTTATTCCTCGCCATGAGTCTTTCCACATTTGAATAATGGAGTAATCTAGTTGATCGTTTGATGGTAGGACTTTACTTGTTAAAAGAACTGAAACTAAAAGTGAAACAGGTACAAGGCAACTTGAAAACTGCTCATAACAGACAAAAGAGTCATGGTGGAGTCATGCCGACCTTAAAAGAACTCCGAAGGAATTCCAAGTAGGTGAGCATGTGTTTGTTAAGGTGAAACCCAAAAAGAGCTCATTTAAACTAGGGATTTGTGCTAAATTAGAACCCAGGTATTGCGGACCGTTCGAAATATTGCAAAAAGTGGGGCTAGTGGAATCTCAATTAGCCTTACCACATAATCTTAGAATACATAACGTCTTTCATGTTTCTATTTTGAAAAAGTATCTACACAGTATCTACATGATGCTATTCATGTGATTGACTCGAATGTGATTCGAGTAGAACCAAAAAGATATTTTTCGGTGGAACCAGACTATATTCTCGACATGAGAGAATTTTTTCTTTGGAATCACACTATTGGACAGGTAAAGGTGCAATGAAAACATGAACAATATATTTGCGGTAAAGGTTTCCGTCGAGGAGTCGTCCAGTCAAATAATTAAAGGATGCTAACAACTAAACGACTTCGAGTTGGCCCAAATGCAAATGGTCAAGTAAATAGCTTACTCACATAATAGTTGCTTGTTATCACCTTAAGAGTTTATTTAAAATCGTAAAGATTGTCTTGAACGGTCATGGAAGTGACAATTAAACGAAGTGATAATTCTACATTCCATGCCTTCGGTAACAATCGTTGCAATCAAGACAACTGTCTTATACTCTTTTGGGAAAGAACATGGCAGCTCGTCATTTGTTAAGTTATAAGATAATTGAAATGCATGTTATAATGCTCAGAATATTCGGAATGTAACCTTTATAATGTTATAAGATGAAGTTTTAATATGAGCATTAATATTTGTATAATTAATGAATTATATAAGATTGTTATTATTTAATATGAGTGGATAATTAATGAATTATATAAGATTGTCATCACATGTTTAATGTTTTATACAAGTATAACATGGCTTGTGTATAAGTAAACAAAAAAAATTAAAAAGGGCATATGCATGTGTGGGTGATATGGTTATAATTAAATAGTTGTAAATGGTAGTAAGGTTTGGAAATTATGAATACATTGTGTAAGGTTTTATATTTATTTATTATTGTTGAGATACAAAGTAAACATACACCATGTTAGAATAAAAATATGTGGTAATAGCTACCAATTGTATAATATATTTAATTGTATGATTATATAATAATAATTTAAAAAGTAATTAATTATGAGGTTTAATGATAATGTGATATTTTAAGTTAAGAGGGTGACACTATATTTATAGAAAAATATCTAGGTTAATATATTATATATAATATTTTTATATAAAGGAATTGATTTATACATAAATATCTAGGTTAATATATTATATATAATATTTTTATATAAAGGAATTGATTTATACATAGTGAACTTAACTAAGTATTGTATTTGTATTTTAATAAATGAATTAATTTACTTCAATGCATTATGTTATATGATGCTTGGATTAATGGGTGAATATAATTACGTCGAAGGCGTTTTTTAAGGGGTTGTTAGGCGTTTTTTAAGGGGTTGTTTGTCTCCAAGTTTCGTCGGTCTGGAAACACGTCATGTATAACCAAAACATTAATGTAAGAGATTAGATCACCGTCATTTTGTATGCACTGGGAATCGCAGTTGTCACGAACCCATTGGCCAGAAGAGGAAAGAAATCATGCACTGGGAATCGCAGTTGTCACGAACCCATTCGCCAGAAGAGGAAAGAAATCAGGCGACGATAGACAGGCCAGGTCCACTAGTTCATGTCGTTTTAATTTTCAATGCTGCTAGTGAGAGGTAAGTGGGGCTGACTGGTTCATGTCGTTTTTACTTTCAATGCTGCCAACGAGATCCATTCGCGTCCAACAACTAGAAAGTTTATGCTTCACATCGTTTCAATGAATACGCGGGGGTTATTGGTTCACGTCGTTTTAAATTTTAATGCCGACAACAAGAACCATTAGTCCTCAGAAAGGTTATGTGGTTAATGAATTTATTTACATACAGAGAACGATCTCTTCACGAACAAGAGAATGATCCTATTCTCCCAGCCCTGATAAGTGGAGACTCGGGCTCCCCTTCATGCATGCTTATAATGCCCCATAGAAATTATGCTCCATGAAGCAAACCAACAAACCTGCAAACAATAACAGCCAATTTATTGACACACAGGCAAGAATTACAGCCGCTGATAAGATTAAATTTAGGCCATTGATAGGATTGCAACGCATGGGAAGCCAAGAACATAATGAAATAAGTTGACGCTACACATGACAGGAAAATGAATAAAAACAACCTCTATTATCCTCACCATCAATATCAACACACGAAGAGGAAAAACTGGATTCATGGGAAAAGGGCCAAAGAAAGATACAGGGAGATTCAAAACCTGGACTCATGGAGTTACCAGCTCATCCTAAACCCTGCGAGGGGAAGGGACTACTCCCTTCGAGGAATGAAAACAAACTCTATTACCCTCACCGTCAATATCAACACACGAGAGGAAAACAGATAAAACAACATCTGGGTGTTTAAACCCTACACATCCATACGAAAATACCAATATAATTAGGTCATTAGAATTAGCCAGGCATTAGAGACCTCCAAACTGTAAATTTATGCGGGAAAACTAAATGTTAAATGACAAAAGAAAGATACAGCGAGATTCAAAACCTGGACTCATGGAGTTACCAGCTCGTCCTAAACCCTGTAAGGCGAAGGGACTGCCTTTCGATCATCTTTCCAGCAACTCATTCCTGAGAAAATCATATAGGATTGAACTATTTATGTAGCGCATAGTTCTGAAAGCTCACTTTTTAATTATGGGTTTCAAAATATTTTATATAATATTTGGATTTATTTGGGAGAAGGACATCTGTCACTCTCGGATGGTTTAGCTGTCGCAATAGATTTTGGGTTGAGGTACAATAATCGTATGGAATTGAACTATTTATGTAGCGCAAAGTTCTCAAAGCTGGATTTTTAATTATGGGTTTCAAAATATTTTGTATTTGGATTTATTTGGGAGAACAACATCTGTCAGTCTCGGAATAGTAGATTTTGAGGCTACCTTATGGGTTATTGGAAGGTACAATTTTCATACTACTAATTCATTTCGTAGCTAATGTTGAGACTGTAACTAAATAACACTAAGCCCTTCACTTTGTCTCTGCCACTGATGGATTCACATCTTTTTATTGATAACATGCAGAGGAGACATACGCCACTATATAGATTGGCATTGCGGCTATAATCCTCAACATTGGGTTTCACTATTGTCCCATAAGTAGTAGATATCTCTTTAATTAGATGCTTTTTATAATTAAAACATTGGGTTTCATTCGAGCCTTTTATTATTGGATGAATCCACTAACCATCTGGATCTTAGAGTCGTTTTATGGCTAGAATAATATTTGGGTAGGTGGAAGAAAACACTTGTTTTCATGTCACATGATCGTGACTTCTTGAACTTTGTTCAACTGATATCATTCATTTCCATGACAATAAACTTCATTTCTATAGAGGTAATTTTGACGCTTTTTAGAGTATATATGAGAAAAAACGCAAGGAGACCAATAAGTATGGCTCAACATAATAATTCAAGGACAGAGCAAATTTTGCTGCAAACAAAGAGACAACAAAGAGTAGGGGAAGGGGAAAACGGTAGATAATGATGAAGAGCCTGTAGAACCATAAAAAAAAAATGGACATATTATAGTGTGGAGTTTCACTTTCGAGAACCTACTAAACTCACGCCACCTCTTCTTTAGCTTATTGAAGTTACTTTTAGCTATCGCGGGAGAGAGGTTTTTCGACATAGTAATGTTGATGTGGGTATTGACATAGGAACATGAGTTGTAATTATCAGGCCCAATAGAGCACGGAAATCTACTTTACTTAATCTTATTGATGGTGATTTGCAACCTTTAGTGGGAGAGGTACGGAGGGGTCAAAAACTGAGAATTGGAAGGTATTTTGGACTCTTCATTGACTTATTAACCACTCTGAATTGTCGTTTTCTTCACCTTCTGTCATTTCACAACATATAGCAATTCTCCTTGACATTTCATTTCCTCCGTTTTGGGAGTATGCTAGTTATTAAGTCTTTCACGTAAATGAGTTTTAGGAGTTGTCTGAAATCGTAGGTACTTTAAGCATATGTAGTCAAAGATGCAGAAAAATTTACAACAATTGGTAATGAATTTACACCTATGGAAAACGTGGTAGTAATTAAGGAATGAATAATAGCAACCTTTCGTTGTACAGAATTTACATTATAAAAAAACTATCTTTTTAACTTTAATTTTAGTTTTAGAATATTCTCATTTTTATATATATTTATTCAATCATAAAAATGAATTATAATATTAAATTTTAAATTTTATACTTTGATTTTATTTTTTATTTTTTTTAAATAAAAAATTATATAAATTTAACTCATATTTTTTTTAAGATTCTTTAATTTTAATTTTAAATATTTATAATAAAAAATAATATAAATTTTTTAACATCAACATAACATTTTCACAAAATATATTTTTTATTTTCCAAACAATACTTAAACCATCTTAAAACAAATAGAAAATTACATATAATTGAATTGCAAGAAGTTTTATGAGTCCACAACCCAATTTATGTGGAGGTCAAGGAAAATTTTAGAGACTAAATTTAGTTTACAAGCTATTTTTTTATGTTTTTTTCAAAAAAAAGATTGGTCAATTTACATTTTTCGAAGCACTTTTTAGCCCAATTTAAACTATAAAAAATCGTTAAAATTTGAAATATATTTTAAAAATATTATTAAATATTATATATTTGAAATTTAAAGAATTGATAAGATTCACCAAAATTTCAACACTTTTAAATAAGTATAAATCTTTAAAATAAGTATAAATCTTTAAAATTTCTCTTGTTATTTCAGTTTAAAATAATTTACAAAATATTATAACTTAAATAATTATTTATAATATCATTATATGAAAATCTAAAGTAAATCATAGTTAAAATTACAATAAAATATGCTCAATCTAAATCATGTTTCTTATTAACCATGTTTCTAACTATAATATAATACATAGTGTAGTATTTTTATTTTATAACTAAAATATAATTTCATGGTGTACAATTTTATTAGACTAAAATATTATAATATCATCGTATATTATATCTATTTTTTAATAATTATTATTTTTCAATTAGAAATATGCTAACACAACATGTCTAGTCAAACCATGACATAATCAATACATAGAGATTGAACAAGAGCATCATGTCTTATACAAGAATTCAAAGAATAACAATCATTCCTTTGAGCTACCCAAGCTACATCCATGGACAAAATTCTAATAATTATTTTATATAAACAATATATAATAATGTTATATTTTATTATAATATTTTATTTATTTAATATTTATTATAATATAGTATAAAATTATAATTCATATGAATTTATTTATTGTTATATTATTTTAAAATATAATTTATTAATATTTTGGAGATATGTTTTAATATAGATTTGCACTGTGTAGAAATTTAGAAGCAATTGGCGGGTTTCGGTGAACCCTTTATAGATTCGAATGATCATGATGATGGGTGAAGAGTTCACCTTAAACTAGTCGATCACTTCTAAATTTCTACACAATGCAAATTCATAAGCTTGCACACAATGACTTAACAGTGTGAAAACATTCATTTTCAAATAATATAATATACTTAAAATTGATATTAAGTTAATTGATATAATGTAATATAATTAATATGTTAACTTTATTAATACATTTTTTATTAAATATCATGTTTTTAATATATTTATAATTTTATTTATTAAATTTATTGTATTCTTTATTATAATACTATAATATAGTATTACAAATTATAATATACTATTATTTATAATATTATATTATATTTATAATATTATTACATAAAAATTTAAAACTATAATTAAAAGTACAATTAAATATGCTCAATCTAAACCATATTTTTTATTAACAATACTAAATTATGGTTAGTTTTTAATGCTTTCAAACTATAATATAATATCATAATGTATTATTTTTATTTTATAACTATAATGCAATATTATAACATTATAGTGTACTATTTTTATTTTATAACTATAATGTAATACCATAATGTGTTATTTTATTAGATTAAAATATTATAATATCATTATATATTATATCTATTTTTTAATAATTTTTTTTTTAATTAAAAATATGTTCATCTTACATGTCTAGTTAAATTATGACATAGTCAATACATAGAAGTTGAAAAAAAGCATCACCTTCCTTCCAAGAATTGAATATAAATGAAAAGGGTAACAATCATTCCTTTCAACCACCCAAGGTACATCCAATGGACAAATTCTAATAATTATTTTATATAAACAACATATAATATTGTTATATTTTATTGTAATATTTTAATTATTTAATATTTATTATAATATAATATAAAATTATAATTCATATAAATTTATTTATTGTTATATTATTTATAATATAATATTATTCATATTTCGGAGATATGGTTAGGGGTTTGTGAGAGGCATATAATTGACACATTTTTTAAGAAAAATACATTATCAATATGTCAAATATATACCTATCCACTTATTATGAGTATATTAATCTTGTTGATATGGTTGTTGTTAGTTTTTTTTTTTTGTTGACTAGGGGAATCGAAAACTGGGACTTGGTTGGTACTCGTGTGACACGGGGTCCAGGGATCCATTCCTGCTACCACTATACCCCTAGGGCCACACACCCGCCCGCAAGACATGGGACATAGGTAAATCTGGGTGGGATTTGATCTTGTGACCTCCTTTATAACAAGTGACTTCATATCAAGCAATGCCAATGAGCCACACATGTTCGTCCTACTATGGTTGTTGTTAGTTAATATTAATTATAATATGTATATGATTTAACAAAATATAAAATTGTTTATGCATTATTTTTTGAAGTTTTATATAGAATTGCACTATGTAGAAATTTAGAAGTGATTGACGCATTTCGGGTGGACCCTCCACCCATCATCAGGATCATTCCAATCTATGGCCATAGATTCGAATGGTCCACCCAAAACACGTCGGTCACTTTTAAATTTCTAGATAGTGCAAATCCATAAGCTTGTGCACAATGACTAAACAATACAGAAAATTTCATAAACAAATAATATAATATACTTAATTGTATAATGTAATATAATTAATATGCTAACTTTGATTAAATAATCATGTTTTTAATATGTGTATAATTTTATTTATTATGTTAAATTTATTATAATATTATAATATAGTATTATAAATTATAATCTAATTTACTATTATTTATAATATTATATTAAACTTATAATATAATTATATGAAAATCTAAAATAAATCATAGTTTAAAGTAAATAAAATATGTTCAATTTAAACTATGTTTTTTATTAACCATAGTCAATCATGGCTAGTTTTTAATGTTTTTTAACTATAATATAATATCATAGTGTACTATTTTTATTTTATAACTAAGGATGATTAACGTCCATTGAGACCAACTTTGGTCTATCAAATCTTAAGAATGATAATACTTAGTTTATGCTAACACCACATGTCTCATCAAACCATGACATAATCCATACATAGAGGTTGAACAAGAGCATCATGTCCCTTACAAGAATTGAACCTGGCTGTAAAGGGGAACAATCATTCATTTCAACCATCCAAACTACATCCAATGGACAATTTTCTAATTATTATTGTATATAAACAATATATAATATTGTTATATTTTATTGTAATATTTTAATTATTTAATACTTATTATAATAAATTTTGACATCTTAAACGACCACGAGCCTGACCCAGATCATAGACCTTTAATTGTAACTCTCAATTTTGTCATGCATAGAGATCCCATCGAAGATAATCCTCATAGCCAAAAAAAACTTGATCTTTGATAGAAATAAAAATGATCTTTTTCTAAATGAATTAAAAATCCATTTTCTTCATTTATCAAGTATAGACAACATAGAAGACCTCTATCATAATTTTACTACAACCCTCTCATATTCTATTAACAAGTTCTCAATTGAAGTTTCAAGTAATAAAGGAAATAGCAAAACCAACCCTTGGTATGATAAAGATTGTAAAAGTGCAAGGAGAGAAATTAAGGAATCTCTTGATGACTCTCTTGAAATCGACAATATAAAAATATAAAAAGCCCTAACTAAAAGGAAAAAAATGCAATATATTCATAAAAGACAAGAAAATATCTTCCACCTCTCTAAGGTGGTTCCTAAGAAATTCTGGAGGCAGATTCTAACTAGAAAAACTAAAGATAATAATAGAACTTATTTACTCGACTGGAATTCCTATCTTAAAAAGCTTTATGAATCCCCAAATGTCATAGATTGAAACCCTGCTCACAATGGAAGAAGTTTTCTCATTAGAAGACATATATTTTGGGGTTAAGCATCTGGCAAATAGAAAAGTTAAGGACATTGAAGGTTACTAGGAAGAAATCTTAAAAATTGGAGGACCTGTCCTCATCCCTCACATCCACAAGCTATTTAATCAAGCGATCAAGCAAGGGTTCCCTAAACCATGGACTCGAAGCCTCATTATCCCTATTTTTAAAAGTGGGGATACAAATAGCCCCTCTAATTATCTGACAATTATGATTATCCCTCTCTTATCCAAGTTGTATGGTATTATCTTGGAAAAGAAGATCAGCATATGGCTTGGAAGTGAAGGTAAGCAGGCTAAAGTCCAAGCGAGTTTTAGAAGATGACACTCAATAATGGACTACCTCGTTATGCTTAGGATCAATGTGGAGGAATGTCGTAATGATAAATCCAATCTATTTTGTTGCTTTTGTGGACTTTAGAAAGGATTTCGATGCAGTACCTAGAAATAACCTGTCGAATAGATTAGAAGAGCTAAAGGTTCCTTTTGAGTTGAGAGTTGTCGCAATAAGGTTATACGAGAATGTCATTGCCAAGTTTAAGAGCAACGAGGGGTGGTCGAAAGATATTAAATGTAATATATCAGAGTTAAACAAGGTTTCCCCCTCTCCCCTACCCTATTTGTAATTTACATCGATAATCTAGAAGGTTGTTTAGAGGAAGCAGGTTGTGCTGGCACGATATTAGCCGGAATAGTCATCATCCTTCTTCTCTATGATAACGATATTGTTCTTCTGGTAAGGTGTCCATTTGATCGTGATAAACAACTAAGAATTCTTAAGGATTTTTTTCTCTACCATGGCTATGACTATTAACACCGACAAAACAAAAGTTATGATTATCAAATCCAGGAAGCACACTTACGCTAATTTTTTGTATGACAATAGCAACTTAGAGTAAGTGTCTTCTTACAAATACCTAGGAATTGATATTCATCAAAAGCTCAACTGGAACTATAGCATTGAGAAAAGGATTAATGGAGGGTGGAAAGCTTATTTTGGTCTTGAAAAATAATTTTAAAGCAACAAACCTTGTGATGTAGGATAAAAAGAAGCTCATCTTTGAAACTTTAGTCACTCCTGTTATCATGTATGGGTGTGAGGTTTGGGGTTGCAGCATCTCTAGAGGATCCTGGAGAAAGACTGAGAAAATCCAGAAGTGTTTTATAACGTATAACTGAGCAAAATTAAAAGCAATACACCCTACCCCATTCTCCTTATATAAGTGGGTCTTTCCCCTATCGAGAGCCTAGCTATGACTAGGCTCCTGTTGTACAAGCACAAAATCAATAACATGGGAGACCATAAACTTCCTAAGCTAACTTTAAATTCCATCCAAAACCACCTAAGGCTCAAGCGAGGTTGGTATAAAGATACCAGGACCTGGTTAGACCATTGGGAGATCGACGAAAATGTTGCATTGCAAAATATTAATAGCATTAAAAATATTGTTACTTCTAAGTTTAAAGAGAAAATGTGGTGTGAGAAAGATTTAGAGGCTAAACTAAAATAAAGATATTATAAGGAGGTCATCGACCCTACTCTAGAAGATCAAAAGTATCTCTCTGTTTTAACTAGTTCAAAGAAAAAAACTAATATAGTCAAGATAAGAACGAACTCTCATGAGCTCCATAGTGAAACAGGTCATTGGGAAGTTCCTAAAACACCATGGGTGAAAAGGATCTGTCATCTCTGTGAGAATATGAACATTGAGGATGAAAAATACTTCCTCTTAGAGTGTCCTGCGTACACCCACATTAGATCTCAGTTTCATAATATTTGTTGCAATACCGACCTTCCTAGCCTTTTAACATGTCAAAAGTATAGTGAGCTCGAGACGCTTCTCTCCAATCTCTTTGAGCATGGGAATACAATTTTCAAACAAACTAAATAATTTGTTTCTTTAGGTCTGATAGACCAAAGTTTGGTCTCGGGGACGTTAACCACCACCACCACCACCACCACCATCAGTATAAAATTATAATTCATATAAATTTATTTATTGTTATATTATTTTATAATATAATATTATTNTGGTCTCAGGGGACGTTAACCACCACCACCACCACCACCACCATCAGTATAAAATTATAATTCATATAAATTTATTTATTGTTATATTATTTTATAATATAATATTATT
>LPNX010124102.1:0-116376 GCA_001517045.1 Pseudotsuga menziesii
AGGGCATAGCAGTGTACCTCTCTCACCAGTAGATAGAGGGTCTACAAGCAGTAGTGGGAAGCATGCATACACCAATATGCAAAACACACCCCACATATATAATAGACCTTCCAACAGGCCTACTATGCCTCACTTCCTGGTAGATGCAATAGTAGGATTGGTCATGCCAGCAGAACCTAATGAACCATTTGGAGCATACTTATAGGAGTACATGGATTTGGGAGATGAATTCCATTCAGCCATGACTTTCTCATATTTTTTCAACTTAAATAGCAGGAATTGGCCAAGAGGGTTCAATAGAGCATTCAATTAGAGTTTTGAGTTGCAACGCACATTGGGGAGACTGAATATCCCCAAATTTGATGGGTCATCTAGTTGTTCAACCAGGATTTGGGTACAGAAGTTAGACACCTACTTCCAACTTAACCCCATGACAGATACATATGCAATCAAGTTGGCTACTTTACATTTAGACGGGGAAGCAAATGGGTGGTGGTAATACTAGTGACATTGGGTCACGACACTATCATTTCCTACAGTGTCTTCAGACAAAGGCTCATGGAGTGCTTTGATAAGAAGGACCCAGAGATTCATTTCAAGGGTCTTGTACAACTCAAGCAGACAGGCAATGCCGAGACCTTCATATCCGAATTCCAGAGAGTTTCAGTTATGGTATCTAACATATCATAGAATCGATTGATTATGCTATTTACAGAGGCACTAACTGAGCCACTCTGTGGATGGGTGGAGGATTACAGACCAATTACTTTGCAAGATGATATCAGTAGGACTCTGGACCTACAAGATTCTATACCAAAGAATAAGTAACCACAAAAAACTACCAGTCTCTAAACAAGGAAAAACCTACCCATCTTCCAGAAAACAAGGAAAGGATAATCCCATAGAGGGAATGGTTGAACGACGACACATGACGAGATTTGATAAGGAAGAACTTATTTTTTTCTTGCAAAGAACCTTGGGTACCAGGCCACATATGTATGGGTAAATGGAAAGTACACCTCATCGAGGTACTTCCAAATAACAGTGAGGAAGATGAGTCGAAGCATAAACCAGATGGAGAACTACACAGTACGAAATTGGAATAATTGCCACAGAGAGCCACTATTTCTACCCTCACAGTATTCCCCACCTTCCATACTATCAGGATCAGGGGAAGTATCAAGGGGCAGCGTGCCATTGCTTTTATTGATGATGGGGCCACCCACAAATTTATAGATGCCTCTTAGGTAGAGAGGAAAATATTTCCCACTGAGGACTTTGAGGGCTTTACCATTTTCATTGCTAGCAATTATAGGATGAAATGCACATAGAGGATACCTCAGTTATAGGTATATCTTGGGAATTATACATTGGTGGACGACTTTTATGTGGTAGATGTGCCAGACATGAGCATTGTTTTGGGACTACAATGGTTGTACTCAATTGGGAAATACTCCACCAACTACCAAACATTAGAGATGGATTTCCTGGCACTAGATGGGAAGAGGGTAGTACTAAGGGGAATTCCAAATGAAGCTTCAAGGTTAGCCACAACCAATGGGATGACCACCATATTCAGGCATGAGCACAAGACTTACACAAGGAAATGGCCAACTCCAACACATAAGACTTCTAGGAAGGAATAGTGGTGTGCAAAGGGATTTCCAGGTAGAAATCCAGATAAAGGTAGGATGAGCCCTATGGTATTTGGACAAAAATCCAAAACTAGCATGTCTGATCCTTACAGGTATCCCAGAAGATACAAGGAGGGAATAAAAAGTAGAGGTGAAAAGAAACACCAATTTAAAGGAAAAGAAGGGCCACCCAATAGCGGAATAAATTGGTTGATAAAAATGGACAAGAAGAGAGAGGGATAGATGATTCGATATATTGGTTGGATATTGCTTGAGGACAAGCAATTTTGAGAGGGGAGGACTATAATGTCCCCTTCCAACTAAACCAACCTGAGAACACCTGTTAACCTATCTAATCCCCATAGGTTCGTGTGGGTCTTAAATAAAAGGGAATAAATGAGGAATGATAGCACTAGGAGTAGAAAGGTACATCAATTCAGTATTATTAAGTCATCAGTGTAGAAATAAGGCCATCAGAGTTCATATCCTAAAGCATGTGAAGAATGCAAGCCTTGTTTAGTCAGTATTAAAGTCAACATCAAATTAGAATTACATGCATGCAAAAGTGAAGCATAAACCCTAAAAGTGACATGCAAACCCTAAAAGCATATGAAGATCTATTTAAGAAGGGTTATGGGACTAAAAGAAGGTATCTATGGTTATTGTTGATTGATTTGGAGCTTTTGAGCAGCAACACCATGTGTAGCCACAACAGTTGGGGTTGAAGACATTGTCTTCATCTAGCAAGGGTTCGGTAGTGACATATCCACAACATTCATCATATACTTTAGTATCCGGAGATTCAACACACTCCGAAGGATTATTGACAAACCCACATTTTCCAGCTGGACATAGTGGGGAAACCACAGAAGGATTCGCTGGGACCACAAAATCCAGTATTTCCTCTACATGTTAGCTTCCTCTTTCTCATCAGGCCCATCCTACGGCATCCTAGGATTATCAACCATCATTTTTCTCATCTGGAGCACCTATCAGCAAACAGAGAGCTTGGGGGGCATGAGCAGCAGAACCATAGATCAATTCACTAGGGCTCTTAGAGGCATCCAACCCTCCGCATGTGAATGTCCATCTCTCTGGCATTAGTAGACAAACAATCCCACAAAGTTCAGCTTAAACTGACCTCTCCTCCTACAAAAAAGTCACCTTCAGTCTGGAGGGTGCTTACGGTACAACTGGTCGGTAAATTGGAGGAAAGGAGCACTACTAGCCCACCTATCAAGATCTTTATGCATGCAGCTATCTATGGAGTCATTATTAGCCGAGATATTAGTGGTAAGTGTTAATTTCTCTTTGCAAACCCTAGCCCTAACTTAACTAAATTTTAGGGCATATTTGCATGGCAAGTTTGCATGCACAGTTATTTCGTATTTTTGTATAAGATTGAGTGTGTGAGTCAGACTACAATAGAACATTAGAGAATATCAGTATTTTGGATATTACAGTAGCATACATGATAATTCATGGAATTGATCTTCCTAGAATGTGCAAGGAGGGTAAGGAATTACTGTAGTTTAGTACAAATACCAGAGTAGGTGACTGACTCCTCTTCAAATACCACACAATGATAAGGATAAATGGTTTTTGTAACACCCCGGTTTTGACCCATTTGCATTAAAGGTACATGATGTATATAATGTAATTAATCGTGGTGAGGAGCTAAAGGCAAAAGCCCCACCATCGATTTGGTTGTGTACGTTTCGGCAATAGGGATAGTTGCTGATGGTATATCGTGCTATCTGACACATTATAGTTTGGCATTATCGTGCTATCAATTAAAATAAACCTACAGCCAGCTACGACGATGCAACGTTAAAATGAAAAGGGCATGATTCCAAAGGATAAGGGGGGGGAAATGATGAACCTTGAGTCATGGGGGAAAAAAGCTACACGTCATCACCCTGTCTGTTTTGCTCACCTTCCCTTGTCTCATCCAACCACCTTTTTAATGTTTTACTGAGTTGTTGAGGCATTTATTGCTGGAAGTGGAGGGTGGCAGGACTGTCAGTCTTTGCCACATGCTCACTCCACCAGTCCTCTCTCCACCTTCACATGGGTAAGGGAACCATCACTACGCACTATCTTGGGCTTTTGGGGGTTCACTCTCACGGAGGGACGCGTAGGGGGCCGGTTCATCTTCCTCACGCAGAGCCGAGTTAAGAAGGGGTGCGATTTCTTGTTTGGGGGTTCGTTTTCCCTCTCTCACGCTGTTTGTCGGTCTGTGGTGGTGTTCCTTCCATTCACGCAAAGAACCGGTTTTCCTTTGGCATTATTGAGCTGTGCATTTTTTTCCATCCTTCGTGGTGGATCGTGAGTTGTAGACCGCTGTGTTTTCTTCCATGTTTTGCTTGGGCTATGTCTTTTTCCCTTGCACACATGTTGAGAGTTTGTTCTTTCCCCTTTTTTGCCTGTGTAAGTTCTCTAGCCATTACATTGGGGATTGTCTGTGTTGTGGTCTCATGGAATTTGGTTGGCTGTTGATTTCCACATTCGTTAGCTAAGTTTTCCTCTATCCACGCTGGGAGTTTGGCTTCCTTCCCAATTGCATACTGCGTAATGTTGCCATCGTTTCATTGTGAGTTTGTGGCTGTTGATGTACCTTGGTTTTGGGTTGTTGCTGAGTTTTTTTGGCCACGCTAGGGCCAAGAACAACTCTGAGTTGTCTTCTGGACTTGAGTTGTGTTCACCTTTTGTTTGGGATTGTCACCTGGTTGTCTTTGCCTTCTTCACAGAGTTGTGAATGGGTTGTTTTGCTGCGGTATAGAGTGGTTGGTATTTGAACTGTTGAGAGTGGGATTAGAGGTTGGGTATGAATGAGAAAACTGGTGTTTGAGGCCACCAGCTTAGCGTTTAGCCTTTCCTAGCTCCTTGATGACCTGTAAACCCTACTGTGTGCATTTGGCTGATTTATGTACCTTGGCTATGTGTAAGCCTGCATTGACCCTTATTCCTTGAGGAATCATGCCCAGCTCGGGGGTGGCAGTGTTGCTGAGAGATTGATGAGCATGCTGGCCTATGGTTGGGTGGAACGTTGCAGTGACGTAGTTTGTTGCGGGGCGAGTTCTTCATTAAAAGATAAGTACTCTTGACTATTTCATCTCTGCAATTATATCTATTGTTTCATGAATTATGGTGAACATGTTGAATGCTGGAATGCATATGTTTGCTTCCGCTGAATGTTGAGTAACTATGTATCCTTGTATGTTTTATGCATCTTAGTATGTATTATGTTAAGCTTTTTAATATCAGCATTTATTCCTGTTCATGTTCATGGGGCTATTTGCCTGTTCCTTTGGTGTTAGTAGCATCCTCTTCACCGGTCGGAGGGTCGGGGACGTTACAGTTTTGAAGGTGAACCATACAAGCTTCCTACCTTCCTCACCATCTGAGTCATGTCAATGGATTGTGCCAGACAAAGACTTTTGTCTGTTGAATTACATTTCAAAAGCTTTAGGAAGCACATAACATTTCACACACCTAAATAAGTTTGACCTTTCTAGGTAAAAGCTTTAAATGCCCTGCAATATATGGAATCCATCTTGAAATAGTTATATTTAGGAAAGGTAGAGGTAGGATCTTATGATCCACATATGGTCATTTGAAATTAAATGTTGGAAAATAAGAACTCAACATATGATTGTCCACCCAAAATAGAGTGGGAGATCATAGCCAACAAGGAGAGCTGGGAGGAAGTAGAAGAGGCTCAGAGGATGTTAGCTAAACAAACTAAAACACATAAGCTATCAAGTCAAACGAGAGTATTTGAAGAGTTAATCATATACATGGAAATTGATCAATATGAAGAATTTCCTTAGCTCAAGAAGGATGTAATAGAATCGTAAGAAGAATCACATGCCTTGGTTGAAAATGAATAAGAAATGAGGGTTCCCAAAGAAATCATTGAGTCAAATAAATAGTCATTAACTCCAAGGATATTACCCATTAGGTATATGCCATATCCTTCACTTGAATTCATAGTTCCTCAGAAAGCAAAGGCATTAACTGAAACAGGTCCCATTTTAGCGCAGATTGATCTGCAACCAATGTATAAGGTATAAGAAAGGAAAGTGTACAATCAATCAATGATTACATACAACAAATAATTCCCCCTCGGAAGAAACTACTATTAGTGGTTGACCATTTGAATAACATTTTCATATATGTTATGGTAGAAGCAAAGGCTCCTATCCCAACAAGGCTAAGTGATTGCAGAGAAGAGGAGCATGTGATAGATTGGATCCAGTTTGGGAGCCTAGAAAAAGTGGATTTCTTTAAGCATGTTAGTGACATGATTTGTGTAGAAGTGATCAAAGCCACTAAGATAGAAAGGAAGTAGAGGGAACCCCTCAACAAAGTTGGAAAATTATTAAAATTTGAGAAGTGGACTGTAAGAGCTAAGAAAGTACCATAATGGAGATGGAAGAGAAAGTCTTTTCTTTGGGATAAATCCCTAATGATAAGTCTAAGATAAAAGGTTTAATATCCACCAAGGGCAATGAGATAGCTAATCTTAATAAGTAATTAAAGATTCCAATTGCCCACCCAATCCAAAATCTTGAGATCAAACAAGTTGAACATGAAAAGAGAAGCTTCTTGTAACTGTAGTCCAGTAAAAAGGGCTGATAGAGGAGAAAGACAAGAATATAAGTGAGCCTCTAGCACAAATATCAACCCTAAAGATTCATAGTACCATCATTGAACATGTTGTTATAGCTTAAACAACATCAATAAACACTCAAGAAAAGTTGGATATTCCTACAGAAATAAGTCAAGGTGTTCAGGATCCTAAACAACAACCTACTAAAACAAAAGTCATAGACGTAGATGCCATGGAAGAGGATAACACCACTCAAGAACCAACTAAAATGGAAGAATATAAACTTCCAAGATGAAATATTTGGAGGATGATATTCACCATAAAATTGATAGGATAACTGAGCTTAAAGGGGACATCATCAAAGGAGATGATGATATTTCTAATTTGAAGAGATAAATTGATGACGTCAAGGGTCATATAACTTCCTTACAAATGGATTCCTAGGGAGAAAAACTACTCAGAAGGATAAATCAAGAGTTGTGGGATAGAATCACACAATTTTTCATAAGTAGGTGGTATTTCTATGAGTTGAAAAAGGAATAATATGAGACTTATAAGTCATCTAAAGAAGAGATAAAGCAGGTGGAGATCACACTGGTTGATAAGAGAAAACAAGAGAGAGAGAGCATTGAATATCTTAATAGCATAAGAAAGAAATAGATAGAAGAGATCCAACTCACTAGAATAACTCAAGTGATTTAAATAGCTAATAAAATGTTGTTGAAACAAAATCTCTTAAGAGTAATGAAAAACAGTACAAACTCTGTGACAAACGACATTGCTTCCTTAAAAATAATGTGTAATGGTGTAATAAATATGGGATTTTCATCACTTTTGGATGGAAATGCATAATTTTATTCCAAAGAAGAATACCATGCACTCTTGATACAAAGAAGAAATGAGGAGTCTCAGCAGGAGATATCGGTAAGAGTGATCAGTGGGAACCAGGAAGTGGATAACCTGAGACCCATTTTCCAAATATGGATAAGACTTAAAACCATCTTTAGAGAATTGCATCCCTTGTCCTATGAAATATATTTAGAACCTAGATTGGCATTACATAATTTGAGAGCGCATCACATCCTACTATGGAAATACTTGCAATTAGTAACAAGGTACCATAAGATAGAATTTACACCCTAATTGAAGTCATCACGACAAACTTCAAATCAAGATTCGAGTTCACCAGCGTAGCAGTCTAGCACTAATTAACTTCAAAGGAGAGCAAATCCATTTTCTTTTATGCCACCTGTAGGGAAATCCTACACATAATTATCGAAAAAAATCAGGCAAGTTGGTATTCCCTAGGATTATACAATGAAGTCAACTCAAGTAAATATGCATGGACAACAATCACCAGATAAAGGGAAGCGGAAAGGAAGGCCCAAAAAGAAAAATTAAAAAGGCTAAGTGTCTTAAAGTAAATGTAAAAAGTAATTAGTAAAAATACTGTTATTATTTAGTTACAAGTCAAGTTAGGGAAAACTGAATTCAGTTGTACCTAAAGTCTATATATTGTAATATGAGCTATGGGCTCATGGATGGAAATTTTAGGTTTAGAATTTTTCTGTTTATTTTTTTGAGTCGATGCATAATTTTTTGTTGTGCTATTGTTTGTTAGAGAATAAGGATATGGAGTATGTAAACGAGTTCTTCTTCTTTTTTTCCAATGTTGCATTGTTACATGTATATGAAAGTGTTCATGAGATGATAAATAATTTTGTTGCAGTAGATTCATCCTCATTTTGAGTATTAGTGATGATTTTGATATGGTTGAATGTCATATTTTATAACTGGTATTTAAATATGTATGTTCCTCTGGCACAATCTTTGAAGCATTATGTTGATAAAATATTGTATGACGTTTTCTTGCTATTATTGTATCCATAAATGAATTTTTGTTTGTAAATTTCACATATATCCTCATGTATGACCTTTCATTGTGTAAAGAATTGCTAAATTCTTTGTTACAAATCTTAGTACACTCATGTTTTGCTTTGATTTATTAAATTCGATTTGAAAGCGCTTCTTGGATTCAAACAAGCTTTCCATCTGTTAAAATACACATTCATATCCCTTTGTATTTTTCTATACTTTGTAGAATTCCTCTACATTTCATTCTTTACTTGTAAGATTGTTCATAACCCAATTAATACAAAAGAATTCAAATAATGAATCAAATTCAAGTTTATTTCAAGATATAGCTCTACTATCTATAAACTTTGAGCCTCTATCATGCCTGGACGTAGTCTATTTTCAACCTAATCTATCTTTGGGACTAACATGAAAAATGGCACCATTACCAAAGAGCGCATTTGAAGAATATCTTTGCTTAGGTAAAATATTGTGAATTTCTAATCTCTGTATGGTGAACCGAATCATAAATTTTCGATTGAATTTTCACTTGACAATTCCATTGGATCAAGATGGATCTTGACAAGCAACACTCTAGACAAAATCCACAGTCAAAAGAATTTCGGAGCCTTCAAAATTTAAGAATTCGTTGGAGAATTCTGTGTTCATCTTAAGGGAGAGGTATTCCTCATTCTAATTCACCTTTTATATCTCCTTCAACATGTAATCAAGAAATATTTGAATATTTAAATGATCCAAAAAATCCTCATAATATTCTTGAGACTCCTTTGAATCCTGAACTTGAACCATAATTTACTTCTCTTTCACTCTTTTCTAGTACCTCAAGTCCTACATAATGCTTTGTACAACCTCAGAGAACTACTGTCATCCCCCAAGATCATAATATCATCCTCCAATACTTAAATATGGATGGGAGAGGAATTGGAGGCCAAATATGGACCTTTATATTTTCCTAATAAACTTCATGACATGCCTGAAAATTACTTGCCAGATATTTCCTAAGTATGATGGAGAAAACAATGTCATAGCTGAGGAGAACATGGAAAAGTTCCAATACTTTACATGTAACCTCCTTATTGAATATGATGATTTATAAATGTGACTCTTTGTCCAAACCTTGGAAGGAAAGGTGAGGAAATGGTTTAGAGCTTTTCCAACTAATATTTTAGATTCTTGGCCCGCTTTAGAACAAGCATTTAAGAGACAACAGGGAGAAAAGAGGGACCAATTATATTACCTCACAGAGTTTGCGGCTTTAAAAAGAAGAATGGAGAAAGTACTACTTGTGAGTTTAATAAAATATTTACAATAAAATTCCTCAAGATATAAAGCCTTCACAAGCAACTGCTAAAGTTACTTATGCATGGGATTATGAAGCTAATTTTGCTATGATCTTGAGAGAGAGAAGGTATGCAACTTTATTGAATATGAAGGATGATTATATTGATGTGGAAGGTAACATGATAGCCTCAAGCAAGATGAAACATAGGCAGGGTTTTGATAAGAAGAAGCCTAAATAGGAGGCTGACACATCCAGTAAAAATAAAGAAAATCAAGATGAAAAGATTGAGGAAATGTCAAAGATATTGAGAGGATTATAAAATAAACTAACCAGACTTGATGCAGATGGAAATAGAAACCATAAAGGGATGGGATTGAGGAATACAAATCAATACAGAATACCTTTAAATCCTCATATCTTAAATAGAGAAAGGAGAAATTAAGATCCTCTTATATAGACCCCAGTGAGAGAAAATCATATAGATCATGTGATAAATATGCCTCTGATGAACAATACATTGAATCCATTTAGGAAATACATTGGATACATGATGCAAATGAGGTGATTCACCTAACTCAAGGTGGATATGAAAGGTATTTAGATGAAGTTGTATATCAAAATGAGCCCAATACACAGAAGATATATTCCTAAGGCCTAGAAATTACTTTGGAAATCATCCCCAAAACTTTGTCCTGAAGAAAGTGTCTAAAGAAACTAAAGCAGTTAAAAGTTTTGATAACCCAACCCCTGTTGAAAATCCTTCTTCTTCCCAAAAGAAATTTAACTCACCATCTTCCTCAAGAGTAAAGTTTACACCTCATGTTTCCCAAAACAAAGCTGATATTTCACAGCATGAAATATTTTAGCCTAAAAGGAAAGAACAAAAAAATCCTCTCAATATTTTGATTTTGAACATGAGTTGTCTAAAATTAAAATTCCCATTCTGCGATTAGAACTCGCTCAGAATCGTATTTAATCTAAACATGTTGAAAAAGTTCATAGGTTAAATAATCCCATTCTTCAGTTTGATAGCCCGAATCTTGCCAATGAAAGTCCTGAAATTTAAGTTGGACCTGCTGTGGAGGAGGAAAGTACTAAGTATAAACCCCCATTCTATATAACTTTGAGTCTACATGGTAAATTGATACATAATTGCATGTTGGAATCTGGAGCATCCCATAATTTCAAGCACAAAGTGATTATGGAAGAACTGAGGTTAGAATTCACTAAGCCTTATCATGATTTATATATTTTTGATTCTTAACCGGTGAAATGCGTGGGTATGATAAAATTTATAGGAGTAAATTTAGCTCAACTCCATCTAAGAGTATTCTACTAGATGTTGTGGTGGCAGCTGTTCCTCCAAGATATGGCATGTTGTTGTCAAGGGAATTTTCCAAGAGAATGTGAGGTATAATGCACATGGACATGAAATATGCAACTATTCCCCTTTCTAGGAGAAACAAGAAGACTATACATGGAGGATATATATGCCTATGTGCTCAGTGAGGGAGATAGCCCCATCAATTACCGAATATATACAATTGAATGGGATATAGGATATTTCATGCTAGTAGGAGGAGGTGATTATTATAAAGAACCTTTTGCATTGATGGTAGTAAAGAGTGTAAAAATTACACAAGATCATATTTGGGATATGCATTTTTATGGATCCTCCACAAAAAAAGGAAGAAAGAGAAGGAGTTGTGATCACCTCTCCAAATACAGAAGAGTTTTTGTTGTCATTTAAATTAAAATTTGAAACCAAAAATAATGTAGCTAAATTTGAAGAAATCATTTTGGGATTGGGACCTACTAGAAGCATGTGGATAACACATATATTTTTTTTATGAAGACTCAAAACTCATATTACAACAAATAAAAATAATTTATCAGACCAAGAATCCCAAGATGAGAGCCCATAGGAACCAAGTGTGGGATTTGATAGATAACTTATTCCATGCATTTAATATCACTTCTATTCCTAAGGAGATGAACCAAACAGATTATTCACTGGATGTAGTAGCAAGCACATTCAATCCTTCTACTAAAATCAAGTTAAAACATGAAGTTGAAATGATTTAAAGACCCTTAATCATTGATAATACAAAAAAACTGGAAGGTATTGAAGATGACTAGTAGATCAAGAGGTTTTTATATTTAATTGATGAATTTTATAACACTTGCATTGATGAAGATCGGGACGAGGATGAAAGTACATACAATCAAGAAGAGGAAAATGCAAACATGAAGCTAAGAAATAAAGTGGTTGACCATAAAATTGTGCAATTAAAGAATAACATCGTCCCTAAAGGACTAGTTCCTTTAGAGAGGCTATTTGGCATGAATGATATCCCTAATAAGCCCACAATTTAACCAAAAGAATAAGATGTGGAAGAGGTGAATGCTGGCACTGAAAAAGAACCCAAGAACATCAAGTTTTCTAAACCTTTACGTGTTGACATGAAACAAAGCTATATAATGTCATTCAAAGAACATACAGATGTATTTTCTTGAAGGTATGAAGATATTAGGACCTATGGAACTTTAATAATTGAGCATAAAATTCCTCTAAATCCTAGGACAACGCCTTTCAATCAAAATCTAAGGAAAAAAAATCCTATGCTGCTACCCATTTTAGAAAAGGAAATAAGGAAATAATTAGATGCAAAAATAACAATTCCTTTAAAATACTGTGAATGGGTAGCCAATATTTTCCCTATCATAAAAGAGTGGAGATATAAGGCTGTGTGTTGACTTTAGAAATTTGAACAAATGATCCATAAAAGATAAATACCCATTTCCAAAAATGGATCAACTTTTGCAAAAGGTGGTAGGAGTAAACAAGATTTCCATGATGCATGGTTTTTCAGAATACAATCAAGTTGCTATGAGTAAGGAAGATAAGGATAATAAAACATTCACCACCCCATCATGTACGTATATGTATGATAAGATGCCATTTGGGATAATGAAGGAAGGAGCCACTTTCCAGAATGCCATGGATATAGATTTTGTGGGAGATACATATAAACTCATAGTTATTTATCATGATGATATGAATGTGTATTCCAAAATTGATGAAGATAATTTATCTCATTTGAAACAAGCGTTTAATAAATGCAGAAAATACGGTCTCTCCTTGAACCCAAATAAATCCAGTTTTTCTTTGTAGGAAGGTAAGTTGTTAGGGCATATTGTGTGAAAGGATGGAGTATGAATAGACCCTGAAAGAGTGGTTTCTATACAAGCACTTGAAATTTCACGAAACAAAAAGGACGTGCAATCATTCATTGGTAGGATAAACTTACTATGGAGGTTTATTCCCAATTTGGACTAATTAATTAAAACCATTACTAACATGCTAAAAATAGGTAATTAGGTGAATTGGAATAAGGAGGCCAAGGAATCATTTGAATCTTTAAAGAGGTCTATTGGAGAAGCACCGATAGTAATCAAACATGATTATACTAAACCATTCCTCATATTTTATTTTGCATATACACATACTATTGTTGATGTGCTTTTACAAAAAAATGAAGATGGCCATGAGCAAGCCATATCCTTTTTTATCCAAAACGTCATGGATGATGAGTTGAAGTATAATTTGATGGAGAAACATGCCTATGCCACGGTAAAAGCACTAAAATATTTCAAGTTTTATGTTTTACATTCTCAAATAGTTGCAAATGCCACCACACGGTACATTGAAAGATATTTTGTGCCAAACAGATAGTGAAGGTAGGAGAGGAAAGTGAATAGCCAAAATCCAAGAGTATGAATTAGAAATTAATCCCACTAAGCTAGTGAAAGGACAAGGGATAGAAAAGTTATTAGATGAGTCAAATTTTCAGGCCTTATACCTAAAATTTATTACATAATTGAAAAAAGAAGAGAAATTAAGAATTATACATGATGCTTAAAATAGTACAATGAAGGCATATCCAAAATTTGAGGATTCTGAATGGTACAACGACATTGTTTACTACTTGATAAAACTTGAATTCCCATTACATTTATCCAAGTCACAAGCAATATCCTTAAAGATACAATATAATCTTCTATCACATAGTTTGGAGTGATTCCCTGGATATATTTCTAATAAAGATACAGTAAGTGAAATATTGTATCCTAGATGAGTATATTTATTAGAAATATACCCAAGGAATCGTTCCAAACTGTGTGATAGAAGATGAGACTCAAGGAATAATTACAAAGCTTCATAAAGGAATTTGTGGAGGCCATCATGCTTGGAGGGGCATAACTTATATTTTTGTAAGAGAATGATACTATTGGACAATATTGTTTGCAAACACAAATCAGATTGTCAGAGAGTGTATTGAGTGTCAAATGTTTTGAGGAAAACAAATTCTCAAGACTTCTTCTTTGAATCCAATCATGACTTCAACACCTTTCCAACAACGGGGTTTGGATTTCATTGGATAAATAAACCCAAACTGCAATGGAAAACACGAATGGGTTCTAAATGCTACTAATTATTTCACAAAATGGTTGAGGCCATCCCAACCATAATGGAAAATGAAAGTGTGATTATGAGGTTCTTAGAAGAATCTTTTTTAGCAAGGTTTGGGTGCGCAAATAAAATTATAATTGATAATGATCCATCTTTCAAGATTGCCAAGATGGTAGAATTTTTCAGAAATACAACATCGATATTGGTCATTCTACTACATACTATCCTGAAGGAAACCGTCTAGCAGAATCATCAAATAAGAGCTTTCTCTGGATTATAAAGAAAATGTTGGAAGAAAACAAAAAAACATGGGATGTCAACCTTAGGTATGCACTATGGGATGATAGAATAAGTGTTAAAAGGTTAATTGGCACCTCTCATGTTTAGTTGGTATATGGAAAAGAAGCAAATTGCCTATACAACTTGGTTTACCAGTGCTGAAACTCATTCAACATGAAACTGGGGAGCATAATGATATGGTGAGAAGGATATATGAGTTGATTGAATTACATGAAGAGAGATAACATGTCAGCATGAAATTACAGGAACATCAAAGGAAGATGAAAAAGAATTTTGAAAAAAGAGCTATGAAAGAGACTTCCATCTAGGAGAGTTGGTCCCGGAATGGGGTGAAAGAAGAAAACACAAGGGAAAACGTGGAAAGTTTGACAATTTATGGATTGAGCCCTATGTCATTGCTATAGTACTAGGTAAAAATACTTATAACTCACTAATCTAAATAGAGAAGCTTGGGAAGCTCCTGTAAATATTCCCTTTTCTATACTAATCCAGGTTCCAAAATTTTGTACATAGTAGAGTAGTAGCAATTTCATTTCCCTTCTTTACATTTTAATTTTATAGTACTTACATTTACAGTATTTCCTATTTTACTGTTTGTAAATATTTTGAGAAGCTAAGTAGCTTGTTCTATATGTCAAAATATCATTAAAAATGGCTTCGAGGCCCAATGGATAAGGCACATGTCTGTAGTCCTCAGTAGCTTACAAAACAACCTGCTTTTCGCATATAGTCGATCTTAGGACATAGAAATTTTTATAGTTCTCAAGCTAGGTAGAAGCAGTTGTAAGACGTAGGGCTAGTCTAAAGGAAACTGATATTCGAAGAGCATGGAAAGATAGTCGAGTCATGTGCTCAACATATATGAACTAGAGCACTAAACAAACAGCAGTGCAACACTGTAGATATCTATGAGATCAATGACTATTATGAATATCCCCTTTGGAAAGTACATGAAATAAAAAAAGTTGGTGAACTATTCCAAAAGTGTATCAATAGATCGAATGTGGGGATCAAGAGAGTGCCATCAAAAAGTGGATTCGTTTGCAGGATCTAGCGACAAGTAGATCACAAAAAGTTATATTAGATCTGACGACCCACATCCATCATGTGCTGATAAAGTTCAAGGATGAATATTGGTGCTGAGGGTGCATTATACCTTAAACCGCTTGAGACGAATGGATAAATCTTATTGGTTGTACCTCCTTGAGGCCTTTTTGGAAACCACCGATGCTCAAGAGCATTGCCTCCCTAGGAAACCGGGGTGGTTTCTGCTAAAAAGGTAAATCCCTATGACATTAGTCTTCCTTCACGTATTCCTCTTCCATCATATAATTGTCAAGTAGTCCCCATGGTTTCACTATCTACATCAATGCCTTGCTAGCAATACTGGTCAAATAAAATCCCACCAATTGTCTTATTTTGAATTTCGTAACCCTTTAAAAGGGGGAAAACTGTTAGTTCTCAAGTCATTATGACCATATCATAGAATTGCAGTCGATTGAACCTTCCTTACCTATACTCTTAATCATCCAGTTCAATATGAAATTCCAAGTCAACCTCCACGTCATACAATTCAGGTAATTCATCAGCCTCCACACCATTTTTACAGTTTCTAACTATGTAGAAACCTAAGGATTAACCCAAATACAGTAAATACGTATGATTTCTCCTTGAACAAGTAATCCTTACCATTAAAATGTCTCTTAAAAATGAAAAAAACTTAATCCAAACCCAAAAATGTTGGAAAAAAAAGTATATAGAACCACCAAGTCGACATCCATGATACTTCCATAACCTCCTCCGACTTAAATGCAACCATAGAATCTTAACGTTTGTAGACCAGGACCCTTGTAGAATATGGGATTCAAATATGGCCTGATCTATGTGTCCTCAAGCGGTTTATTTCCTAGAATTTAGTAGTTGGTGATAAACCTATTTCTCACCTAGCAAGAAGCTTATAATGTCCTCTGATCATTGCCAAGTTGTGTGCCATATTGAAGCTAATAGTGAATGAAATATATTTTACATTCAAGACTAGGAGGACCTATATCCTATAGAAGAGAAAATAATGGAACTAGTCTATCAAACCCTAAACCCAAATGATAAAACCCTAGTCCTATATAAATACATAGAACTAGGAATGTTTACCCATCAATCAAAGGCTTCTTTCAAAATTCCAATTTTCAAGAAATCCTTCAGAATATTTGTATCACTTCTATGCACCATGTTAGGTTATGAAAATGATAATGAAGTAGACTAAAATATATTAGGATTTCTAGCACATGCAAATCCTACACCCAAAGGTTTCCCTCAATGGGATACCTGCAGTTTCTTGGCCCAATCCATGAATAAAAAACTAACAAAATTCAACTCCCTAGAACTGTTTAGGTATCCATGTCTATTTTTCCTATTTTCTATCAAAACTACAAATACTTTGAATATTTAGGCTTGAATATAACCAATGAGCATGGAAATAAGCTCCTAGTCTTTGATTTGAACCCTCTATCCCTAAGATGTGCTAAGAATTCCAACTACTCATAATTCATAGAAAAGTAATGAAAGTAGCATGTAGGATAATTAATGGAATTGATCTTCCTAAAATGCCCAAGGGGGGTAAGGAATTATTGTAGTTAAGTCCACATACAAAAGTAGGTGATTGGTTCCTCTTTAAAGACTACACAATGATAAGCATATATGGTTTTTAAGATGAACCCTACAAGATTCCTACCTTCCTCACCATGAGAGTCCTGTCAATGGAATATGTCATACAAATACTTATGTCTGATGAACTACATTTCAAAATTTTTAGGAAGCACATAAAATTTTACATACCTAAATAAGGAGGACCTTTCCATGTAAAATCTTTGACTGCCCTAAAATATATGGAATCCTTCCTAGAGCAGTTGAATTGGAGAAAGGTAGAGGCATGAACTTATGATCCACATAAGGTCATTTCAATGAAAAGGTTGGGAAATAAGAACTCATAATATGTATGTCTACCCAAAATAGAGTGGGAGAGCATAGGAAACAAGGAGGGACGGGAGGAATTAGAAGAGGATTATAGGATATTAGTTGGACATACTAAAACAAAGAAACTATCAGGTCAAAAGAGAGGATCTTAATAGTTAAGCACAAACATGGAAATTGATCAAGATGAACAAGCTCTTCATCTCAAAAAGGCCATAATAGAATCACAAGAAGCATATTAGGACTTGGTTGAAAAGGAATCAAATGTAGGGTTCCCGAAGAAATCATTGAGTCAAATAAATAGTCATTAACTCCAGGGATATTAACCATCAGGTAAATGCCATATCCTTCACTTGCATGCACCATGCCTCACAAAGAAAAGACATTAACTCAAATAGGTCCCATTTTATCCCATATTGATTTGTAGTGAGTGTATAAAGGTATGAGAAAGGGAAGTGTATAGTTAGTCAATGATGACATACAACAGATAATTTCCCCTAAGAAGAGACTGCTATCAGTGGCTAACCATGTGGATAAATTTTTTAGATATGTTGTGCTAGAACCAAATGTGCCTATCCCTACCAGGCTAAGTGATCATAGAGCAGAGGAGCATGTGATAGATTGGATCTAGTTTGGGAGCTTGGAAAAAGTGAATTTATTTAATTAGGCTAGTGACATGATCTACACACAAGTGGTCAAGGAAACTAAGACATAAAGGAAGTTGATGTAATTCCTCAACAAAATTGGAGAACTATTAAAATCTAAGAAGTGGATTGTGAGAGCTAAGAATGTTACCATAAAGGGGATAGAAGAGAAAGCCATTTCTTTAGGACCAATCCCTAATGATGGGTCTAAGATAAAATATTTAATATCCACCAAGGATAGTGAGATACCTAATATCAAGAAGCAGTTAACGATTCTAAATGTCCACCTAGTCCAAACTATTGATATCAAACACATTAAATAAGAAAAAGAGAATCTTATTGCAACTGTAGTCCACTACAAAGACATGGTAGAGGAGAAACAAGAGAATTTAAATGAGCTACTAGCACAAATATCAACCCTGAAGATACAGAGTACCTCCATTAATTGCTATTATAGCTCAAACAACAACATACACTCAAGAAAAGGTAAAGATTCCTACATAAATAATGCAAAGTTTTTAGGAGCCTAAACACCATACAACTGAACCAAAAGTGGTAGATCGAGATACCATGGAAGAGTATAAAACAACTCAAGAGCCAAATGGAGTGGAAGAAGATAAAGAAACCACTACGAAATATTTGGAGGATGATATTCACTAGAAAAATGATAGCTGAGCTTGAAGGGGACATCAACAAAAGAGATGATGATATTTTTGATTTAAAGAGAGAAATTTATGACCTCAAGGGTTAGATAAATTTATTACAAATGGACTCCCCAGTAGAACAAATAATCAGAAGGATACATCAAGAGATATGAGACAAAATTACACAATTGTTCATAAGAAGGTGGGATTTATGTGTGTTAATGAAGGAAGAATTGGAGAATTATAAGTCAGCCAAAGAATAGATGAATCATGCAGAGATCACACTGGTAGATAATCCAAAGAAAGCCATATATACCATTAAATATTTTAATAGCAGAAGTAAGAAGCACATATATGAGCTCCAACTTACTAGAAGAACTTAGGTGATTAAAATGGCCTAGCAAGTTCTGTTGAAACAGACTCTCTTAAGAGTACTGCAAAATAGTAAAAATGAATTGTAAGATGGCATTGCCTCTTTCAAAAGCATGTTTAATGGTTTAATAAAGTTGGGATTTCCATCACTCTAGGATGGAAATGAAGATGTTTATTATAAACAAGAATACCATGCACTCCTAATACAGAGAAGAAATGAGAGACCTTACCAGGAGATATTGGAAGGATTGTTCAAGTGGAACTAGACAATGGACATGATCTGACCCATATTCCAAATGTGGATAACAATTAAAACCATTTTTAGAGAACTGGATCCTCTGTCCTATGAAATACATTCAGAAACTTAATTTCCATTAGAGAATATGATATCACATCAGATCCTACGAGGGAAATGATGGAAATTAGTAACAAGGTACCATAAGATAGAATTTTTACTCCAATCATAGCTAACATGGTAAAGTCTAGGTTAAGCTTCGAGTTTAGCAATGCAACCGTATAGTGGTCATTAACTTCTAGGGAAAGAATCTCCATTTATTTTTATACCACCTATAGGTCAGCAGAGGCCTATGGGGAAATCCTACACAAAATTATTATAGAAAATGAGGCAAGTTGGTATTCCCCAGGATTATACAAAGAAGTCACCTAAAGTACATATGCATGGACAACAATCACTAGATAAAGGGAAGAAGAAAGGCAGGCCCAAAAAGAAAAATTAAAAAGGCCAAGTGTCTTAAAGTAAATTTAAAAATATCAATGTAAAAAGTTATTTGTCAAAAGGTTGTTACTATTCAGTTACAAGTTAAGTCAGGGAAAATTGCATTTAGTTGTACCTAAAGTTTATATATTGCAATACAAGCTATGAGCTCAAGGATGACAATTTCAGTCTTAGAAGTTTTTTGTCTATGTTATTGAGTCGATGCATAATTTTTTCTTGTACTATTGTTTGTTAGAGATTAAGGATATGGAGTATGTTAGAGAGTTCTTCTTCTGTTTTGTCCAATGTTACAATGTTCCATGTATATGAAAGAGTTCATGAGATGATAAATAAAGTTGCATAGTTCATGAGATGATAAATAAAGTTGTTGAAGTAGATTCATCCTCATTTTGAGTATTAGTGATGCTTTTCCTATGGTTGAATGTCATATTTTATAACAAATATTCAAATATGTGTTTCCTCTGGCATAATATTTCAACCCTTATGTTGATGCAGTACTGTATGAAGTTTTCTTGTTATTTATTGTATCCATAAATAACTTGTTGTCTATAAATTTCACATATATCCTCATCTATGACGTTTCATTATGTAAAGAACTGCTAAATTATTTCTTACAAATCTCAGTACATTCATGTTTTCCTTTGATTTAAGAAATTTGCTTTGCAAGCGCTTTTTAGGTTCACACAAGCTTTCCATATGTTCAAATACACCTTCATTTCCATTTGTATTATTCTATACTACGTAGAACTCCTATGCATTTCATTCTACACCGACAAGATTCTTCATAACCCATTCAATTACCAAAATAATTCAAAGAATGAATCAAATTGAAGTTTATTTCAAGATATAGCTCTACTACCTATAAAAATTGAGCCTCTATCACAGGGAAATTTTTAAGGATCCATACTTATTTAAAGGTGTAGAAACATTGATGAATCTTAACAATTCTTAAAATGTCAACTATAATATATTTGACGATATTCTTGTAATTTTTTTTCAAATTCTAAGGATTTTATATAATATATATAATAATTTTGCGATTTTTATAGTGAAATTTTTTTATCCCATCCAAATTGGGTGAAATAGGGCATTTTTTTTGAAGCCCTATTTCAAGTGGTAGATTAAATCTATGGTAACAAAGGCTATTTTGGACACTTAGGAATAAAAGAATGGTTTAGTATCGATGATGGAAGAAATCATAGATCAAAACAACAAATTGCTAGCCCAAAACAAAAGATTGGACAAAAATATCAACTATCTCTATAAGCTACAATAGGAGTGGACTTCCCTCCTGAAGACCAATAGCTTACTCAAGCGAGTGAGGTCCAAGAAAATTCTACTCTAGATGATGAATCCAAGAAGCAAAAATAAGTTCCTACAGTTAGTTATTTATTTTTTTGAAGATTTGTGTCAATATTAGCACTATGCAAAACTCATACCATGTAAATAGTTTTTGTTTTAATCCTTTTAGAAATGTCAATAGTTTTTTTTAATTATTTTAGAAATGTCAATAGGATATAGAGAGTTTATACCAAAAACTCATGCTTAACATTCGGGATGGAGTTCCTTTGGGCCGACAAAAAAATATGAAATTTGATTGTATGTATGTCCTTTTTATAAATCGATAGAAACAGCTCTACTAAGTTATAAAAATATAAAATTAACTATTTCTTTAGATAAAACTATTAAATATGACAAGTGATTAAAAAATAGTGTCAAGTTCATTTATTTGGAACCATTTTCTACATTGTCTTAAATTGCTTTGAAAAGTACAATATTGAAATGCAATGGATCATGGCTTGTTTTAAATTGAATGCGCACTTTATTAGTCAAAGAACAATAGAAAAAATTGGAAGAAGAAAAATAAGGGATAAAAAATGGAGGTGTTGAAAAATATGGAAGGTATCTCAAAAGTTGATATTTCTATTAAGATTCTTAGATAGAAAGTGGTCCAAAAAAGGAAACCAACACGATAATCATGGTTTATAATGTGTAAAAAAATGGAAATCAGTAAAAGTCATTTTTTTTAACATTCTTTACCTGCAAAAGAGGTATGGGATGGAGTAATAAAATTAACGCTTTTAAAATAAAAAAATAGCATTTTACAATTAAAATTTATAATTTTAAAATTAAAATTGGCAATTTTGGAATTGCAAAATTGAACTTTTTAATTCAAAAATTTTCTCGTTTGGATTTTTGAATTCCAAATTCACACTATTGTAATTCAATATTGTTTGTCCTATAGGTTAGTTTGGATTTTTGAATTCCAAATTCACACTATTATAATTCAATATTGTTAGTCTTATAGGTAGAAGAGGTTGAAAATTTATCTCATAGGCTATTTTTTCATGTTTTTTTCCAAAAAAATATTAACTAATTTGCATTTTTTGAAGTCCTATTTCATCCAATTTTTTTGAAGCCCTATTTCAAGTAGTATATTAAATCTATGGTAACAAAGGCTATTTTGGACACTTAGGAAGAAAGAAATTGTTTAGTACCGATGATGGAAGAAATCATAGATCAAAACAACTAATTGCTAGCCCAAAACAAAAAATTGGACAAAAATATCAACTATCTCTATAAGCTACAATAGGAATGGACTTCCCTCGTGAAGACGAGTAGCCTACTCAAGTGAGTGAGGTCCAAGAAAATTCTACTCTAGATGATGAATCCAAGAAGCAAAAATAGGTTCGTACAGTTTTTTTTTTTTAAAGATCTGTGTCAATATTAGCACTATGCATAACTCATACCATGTAAATAGTTTTTGTCATGTCCCCAATTAAATAATTTCCAAATAAGACTACTTGCAAATAATGTTTCACCAACTTACTAGTTCCCTAAGTTGAGATGGCGACATAAATTTTGTAATAAGGGGATATGGGACCCAAAAGGAATTTAGTTGATCATATTCACATTTAAATGGGTTACATAAATGGTAAATTTTAAGAAAATATGGTGGCATGGATTCATGGAGACACTTGGAAGCTTGTGGAGCCTTCGAGTGACTAGATTTCCTGCACACTTGGCATGATGTTCATCCAAATTCGAACACATGGGTAATGTAACGTTATTGGATGGTGATGCGGTGTCAAATATCATATAACCAGCCAAGGAATTCGAATTGGTAAAGGAGAGTAACTCCCATGGAAGATGAAGAGACTAGAAGACAATGTGTGACACTTGGAAGGAGATTCCATGCACTCTATGACAACAAATGATGGAAGATTCTATGACAGTATGACAAATTCAAACCTGATTGATGAAATATGACAAAGCTGACATGAAAGGGATAAAAATAGCCACCAAGAAGTCGAATTTAGAATTATAGGCATCCATTCGAATAGGGGAAAGAATTGGAGCATGAAGAGGAAGACACGTGTCATATGAGTTACTAATCCACTAGGATGAGTTGGAGGAAGCCCATGGAGGGAAATTCGACCTTAGGAGGCCTCATTAAGTTAATAAAAATATGTCATGAGTAAGGATAACATATTTTGACCATTTGTTAATTGGCCTTTAGCATTTTGGAGAGCTTTTTCTTGTCCATTGCACGATGAGTGTTCACTCTCCCTGCCTGTGAACCAATTTTGAGGGAGTTGGATTCATTTCCAAGTTGGTTGATGGAGAGGCCATTAAGACCTCTCATTTGAGATTAAAGAAGGATTTTTAGTTTCAGTTTGAAGGTCCATACATTCGAATTCTCATCTATCTCCCTCTTCTCTCATTCCCTCTTCTCCATTCCCCCACACTCACATTTGATGGTGCACTTGTTGGAGTGATTCTTGCACCTTGCTGAGGATAGTTGATGCAAAATATTTTATTTATGATGTATGACTCTATAATATCATGTTCATATTCTCTGTAATTCTAAATATCAAGAATACATATGTTCGAGGCTCGCATTCCTATGATCTTGAATAACTAGTTTTCATGGATTTGGCTTCAATATTGAAGTAGCTTTATATCAGATTTGTACAATTACATTTATATGAGTTTGATGATGACGGGGAAGAAATATATTATGTATGGCTCTGTAATATTATGTCCACATGCTCTGTAAGTCGAAATATTAGAAATGCATGTATGAAAATCTTGCATACTCATGCCCTTGTATCACTAGTCTTCATGGATTTTGGCTTCAATCTTGAAATAATTTTATACCATATTTGTATGAGAGATATTATATGAGTTTGAGGATTTTGTGAGAGAAATATATTATGTATTACTCTGTAATTTCATGTACATATACTCTGTGTATTGAAATCCAAGAAACTCATGTGTGAAAAGCTTGCATTCCCATGCCATTGAATCACTAGTTTCCATGACTTTGGCTTCAATATTGGAGGAGTCTTATATCATATTTGTGGGAGGATTTTCATTTGAATTTTATGATTTTGGGGAATAATTTTTTATTCCATATATTAAAACCATGTTTCATATTAATCTTATAACAATATATTCTACCTTTCCTATGTGAAAGTCTGGCTAGTAATACAATTTCCCTTAGGTAATTTCTATGAAAGTTACCTTACAAATATTGCAGATCATAAGCCATTTGTAGAGCTTAATAAACATGATTAAGTACAGTCATTTATTTCCTATACTCATTTCTAAAATTTTGGAGGGTCGTACTTGATTTGGAGAGTTATTTTGGCTATCACCCTTGGGGGGATTTGAACACAATTTCTTAGTAAATTGCATTGTTTCACCTTAACCCAAAACCAGTTTGTAGAGGTATAAATTCTTATAAAAAGTTTCCATATACCATATTGGTATGTTATAATACTCACCATACCATTATATTTCAAATTCGATACAATTTTGAGTCAGTTGGAACCCCCTACAGTCTTGACTAGAAAAACTCGAAAATTGCCCAAATTGCACTTTTCTCCAAAATTCCCAAAAAGGGACATTAAATTGGTATAAGAGAATGATATTGGAACCTATTGAAGTTATGGATGATAATTATGAATTTAAGAAACTCATCAAGTCATATTTTGATGATATGACTAAGCAACTCATGCAAGGATTCAAATTGATGGCTAGCCAACTTAGGGGTAATTTGGCAGGAGGGGGTAGTATAAGTTTCCATCATGGAGAGACACATAATAAAATTCATTTTGAATAATTTTATGGTTGGATGAATGGATATAGGCACAATATCTCAAATGTGAACTCATTAAGGAACAATAATCAATCCACAAGTACGGAGGAGACCAAGGAGCCCCAAGTTTTGTGGGCGGTGAAACGAAAAAATCATTACATTATGAAGATGGAAATTCATTGCCAAGTGAATTTGAAAAATATGAGGAAACATCACATGATAATGAATAAGAGTCCCTTGAAACTATAGAATATCATTCCCAGACACATTCTACTGTGGACATAGGCTAAAGGGAATCTATTGGTGGATGCTTGAATTGCGAAGGGGTACCTACTGATGGGTGCTCACAAATCTATGTTGGAGACATAAATATTAGATTGAAAATTTTTTCTACAATACAAAGTTCTCATAATATTGAAGATGAATACCTTGTGAAAGATAATGAAGAACCAATATCAACTTCCCCATCACCACTTGAGCTTCAAGAAGTTGATCAAATCAAGCAGAAAGAAGAAGATGAGGTTTGGTATCATGAACCATCCTTCATTGAATGGTATTTGAATAAGAGTGAAAGGGATATCCATGAGTCCCTTAGCATACTCCATGAAAATCAATCATTGGTATCAAATTATTATTGAAAATTTTCTTCATTGGAGGAGCCATCCTTCCTTAAAGACATAGAGAATATTCAAAGAGCAATGTGCAACATCAAAGGTAATTTCATGTCTTTGATTTTTGATAGAAACAATGTTATTGAGCTCCGCGTATGGTTACATGAATCCTACTTGAATAATAATGAAGATATTCAGAAGCTCAAAATTCAAAATGAGCAACTTCTTGAGAGGTTGCAAGATACTAGTTCTTCCTCCTATATTTCATATTGTCATATGGTAGTTTTCTTGGAGGATTGTAATGACATGATGGATCATGAGAAACATGAAAAATTTCAGGTTATTGATGTGTTTTAATATGATTTTTATGAGAGCCAATCACTTGTTGTCGTGGAAGAGGAACTTGAGTTGCCTCTTGAAAATTGTTACACACTTTTTGAAGAAGTGCATGATTCCAACACCTTTGAACCAAACCATGAGAAACGTTTTGCATTTTTAAGGGAGGTGCATACTCCTACCCATATGCATCCTTCACATGATGAACATTTTTCACTTTCTTATAATTTGGGTGAGTTGGTTCTTTCTCTTACATCCTACACTTCCAAATTTTGCAGCATTCATCCTAATGAAGTATGGGTGAAAGGTTTCTTTTTATGGTGCCACATGAAGAGTATGGGATTTATATATATCATTTTGATGATCATATGATTAGAGAACCATATTATTTACATTTGCATCAGCATCCCTTGTTACATTATGATTATACACATCTACATGGATGCACCTATGGTATTCGCTTGAGTCACTTGGAGACTCATGATTTTCCTTGCTCCTTTCCTAGTCCATTTGATGTTGGAGGAACTTCATGCCACAATTGGGTGAAGAGATATATGATTGAAGAACATTATTGTTGGAAGTAAAATCCTTTGTTATTTCATTATGATATACATATTCATGGATGTATCAATGATACTTCTTGGATCCACTTGAAGTCTTCATGTTTTCTTTGCTCATTTGGTTCATATTTTGGTGGATGATCTTCATCCACTTCTTGGATGAAATAACACATGGATTATTATATTGATGCACATTATATTCTTTTGGATCATCATTATGGGATAGGGTATCTTGACCTATGTCATTGGGACAGATCTGATATAATAATTTATGCTTGTGTGTATGTGCTACATGATGATCTACTTACTTGCATGTACAAGCACTTTCATGATTCTTTGATGAGGTACCTTATTGATGTACATATGTATGATTTTGTTATGTGATTTCATTATATATATTTTGTATTCATGTTTGTAAGGGTGCAATACAAGCAATAGGATCCTGGTATTGCTTGGTTTCATCTCACTTGGAGTAACAATTCGATTGTTGGTTTGAGAAAGCAAACCTACCTCCAGTTGTTTGAGTTCATCTTTGCAGATTAGTGTTCTAGTATCCTATGTGGGATAAATTTTGAGACATGGATTCAATTTTCACATGCTTGGTGTTCATGTCATTTCATCATAGAAATTTCACACCATGCATGTATCAGGATCATATGGGAGCTTGGGATCATTTTTGGTCTCACTGGTTTCAATTTTAGGGGCAGCAAGCGTCATTGGAGATTTAGTTACCACTTGAGCAGATGATTGTAATCAGAGTAGTGCAGCAGTAAGAATGGTGGTTCCTCTCTGAAATTTTCTTTCAATCTTAAGAAATTCACAGTTTGGTAACTTAGTACCAACTTCAAAGAGTTATACATAAGAAAAAAGGGGTCAAAAGTTCAGAAAAGATTTCCAAAATATGGAGGTAAAGATTATTTGTGCAAATTTTGTTTTTATGGATTTGATTAATCCTTTTGGTTTTAGTGGCGATGTTATAGGATATATCAATATGAAAAATCCAAATCTCTTTACTTTTAAGAACACAAAATTGCAGTACATGAGTGCCACTGCTCAAATTGCAGCTAAAGAAAATTAATGAGCATAACCATAAGAGAGCACTTGGTGCAAAGGAAGGAGTACCAAATGAGGATTCCATTTGGAAATATGAAAAAAATGTAGCATCCAAACCTGTAATTGCTTGAGGATGAGCAATCTTGAGTGGGGAGGACTATCATGTCCCCAATTAAGAAATAAGATTACTTGCAAATAATGTTTCACCAACGCACTAGTTCCCTAGGTTGAGATGGAGACATAAATTTTGTAATAAGGGGATATGGTACCCAAAAGGACTTTATTTTATCATATTCACATTTAAATGGGTCACATAAATGATTAATTCTAATAAAATAAGGTGGCATGGATTCATGGAGACACTTGGAAGCTTGTGGATCCTTTGGGTGACTATATTTCCCACACACTTGCATGATCTTCATCCAAATTCGAACACATGGGTAATGTAACATTATTTTATGGTGATTTGGTTTCAAATATAATATATTCAGCCAAGTAATTCAAATTGGTAAAGGATAGTAACTCCCATGGAAGATGAAGCTACTAGAAGACAATGTGTGCTACTTGCAAGGAGATTCCATGCACTCTATGCCAAAAAATGATGGAAGATTCTATGAAAAGTATGAAAAAATAAGACCTTATTGCTGACATATGAAAAATATGACATGAAAAGGATAAAAATATCCACCAAGAGGTCGAATTTAGGAGTTATAGGTAACCATTAGAATTGGGGAAAGAATTGGAGCATGAAGAGGAAGACAAGTGTCATATGAGTTACTAATCCACTAAGATGTGTTGGAGGAAGCCCATGGAGGGAAATTATACCTTATAAAGACTCATGAAGTTAATAAAAGGATGTAATGAGGAAGGAAAATACAATTTTATCATTTTTTAATTGGAATTTGGCATTTTGGAGAGCTTTTTCTTGTCTACTGCATGGTGAGTGTTCACTCTCCTTGCTTGTGAACCAATTTCGAAGGAGTTGGATTCCTTTACAAGTTGATTGATGGAGAGGCCATTCATACATATAATTGGATATTAATTAATGATTTTTATTTTCAGGTTGAAGGTCCATACATGTGAATTCTCATCTATCTACTGATTCTCTCATTCCTTCTTCTCCATTCCCCCACACTCACATTTAATGACACACTTGTTGGAGTGATTCTTGAGCCTTGATGAGGATATTTGATGCCAAAGATTTGATTTATTATGTATGGATCTATAATAAAATTTTCATATCCTCTATAGTTATTAATATCAATAATACATATGTTAGAGGCTCACATTCACATGTTCTTGAATAACTAGTTTTGATGGATTTGGCTTCAATATTGAAGTAGCTTTATATCAGATTTGTATGAGGAAATTTATATGAGTTTGATGATTATGGGGAAGAAATAGATGATTTATGGCTATTTAATATTATTTACACAGTCTATTTAAGTCTAAATATCAGAAACAAATGTATGAAAATCTTGCATACTCATGCCCTTGCATCACTGTCTTCATGGATTTTGGCTTCAATATTGAAATAGTTTTATACCATATTTGTATGAGATCTATTATATGAGTTTGTAGATGTTGTGACAGAAATATATGATGTATTACTCTTTAATTTCATGTAAATATCTTATGTGGATCTAAATCCAAGAAAATCATGTGTGAAAAGCTTGCATTCCCATGCCATTGAATCACTAGTTTCCATGACTTTGGATTCAATCTTGGATGAGTCTTGTATCATATTTGTGGGAGGGTTTTACTTTTAGTTTTATGATGTTGGGGAGTAAATTTTTATTCCATATATTACCACCATGTTTCATATTACTCTTAGAACCATATATTCTACCTTTCCTATGTCAAAGTCTAGCTAGTAATGCAATTTCCCTTAGGAAATTTTTATGAAAGTTACCCTACAAATGTTGCAGATCATAAGCCATTTGAAGATATTAATAAAAACGATTAAGGACAGAAATTGATGTATTATACTCATTCTCATACTATTTTCTGAAATTTGGGAGGGTTTTACTTGATTTGGAGAGCTAGTTTGGCCATCACCCTTGGGGGGATTTGAACACAATTTCCTAGTAAAATTGTATTGTTTCACATTAACCCAAAGCTAGTTTGTAGAGTTCTAATATCTGATACAAAGTGTCCATATACCATAATGGGATTTTATAAGACTCACCATACCCTTATATTTCAAATTTGATACTATTTGGAGTCAGTTGGAACCCCCTACAGTCTTGACTAGGAAAGCTAAAAAATTGCCCAAATTGCACTTTTCTCCAAAATTAAAAAAAAGGGGCATTACAGTTTCTCTATATCTTGATTTTCCAGGGTCATAAGCATAACCCTCCATATTTTCCATTATTTCCTCATATGGAGTACATTGTTTGTCTAACATAGTATCCTCTTCCAGTTCTTCAAATATCCTTTTAAATGTATCTTACGAATAATCCCTTCTTTCTCGAAAGATCAAGCTTTGATATTTTCTCCTTGGGAATGTGTATGTATACAGGAAAAACAAAAATATTTAGGTGAATCACTTCAATCTTTTCTTCGGAGAACATTTCTTCTGGAGTTTTGTTCCCAAGGGCATTGTGGGATATTCTATGATGTACATATACTGCTGTTTTGGCTCCTTCTTCCCATAGGTGCATTGGTAGATCTTGATAATGTATAATATTTTTCACAAATTTCATAATAGATTTGTTCTTTCTTTCTTCCACCCCATTTTGTTGTGGATTATAGGGAATTGTGAGCTCCCTCTTAATCCCAGCTTCCTTGCATCATTCATTTGATGTAAACTATCCTCCATTATTTGAAATTAATACCTTTATTTTATTTTCAGAGAGGTTTTATACTAGATCCTTAAATTCCTTAAATATTTCAAACACTTCATTCTTCTTTTTCAAGAAGTATATCCAAGTCTTGCAGGAATAGTCATCAATAAAAGAAGCATAATAAACATACCCTCTTAATGAAGTGGTTTACATTGGTACGCATATGTCTGAGTGGACAATATATAATATCCCATTTTATTTACTATCACTATTTGGGTAAGGGTTCTTAGTATTCTTTCCTTGTGCACATCCTTTGCACACTCCTTCTTGATTTATCTAAATTTATGGTAGACCAGTCACAACCTTGCTTACAATTGGTAAAGACTTGTAGTGAATATGAGCAAGCCTTCTGTTGCATAGCTCACATGGGTTTATGGTGCTAGTTAATAATGTTGAATCTACATGTCCCTTTAATTTGGAGAGTCCTCCTTCTTCAACTGCAATTTCTACTGCATCATCTATGGTTTTTCCTTTTGTCCACATGAGAACTTTTCCATCCACAAAGGTAACTCTGAAGCCTTTCTTTTCTAATGCAAAAATAGAAATAATATTTTTCTTTAGTCCTGGGACATATAATACATATTTCATTTCATAGACTTTTCAGAGTCCAACTTATAGTATGCTTCTCCCATTCCTTTTATGGGGTATTGGTAATCATCTCCAATCATTACTTTGTGTGGGAATTCCTTTTGTATAAGACATGAGAGTGAGTCCTTGTAACCTATCATGTGCTTGGAGGAACCACTATCTACTATCCAGGTGTCATTTCCTGGTGAGATTGATCCCGTTAGAGCAGAGAACAATACATATTCTTCACTGGAGTCTTCATCCTTCTTTGCTTCCTCTTCAACTTCTTGATCACTATCTTCAGCAGCATGAGCTTGAAATATTTTCATATTTTTGACTCATTCTTCTTTAATGGGACAATTGATAGTAATGTGTCCCAACTTGTCACAAGTGAAGCATTCATAATTTGAGAATCCTTTCTTGGAATTCTTGAACCCTTGAGCCTTATGAGGATGTTCATGAATCTTCCTTTTGTTCTTGCCTTTGGTATGAACTATGAAGGATTGATTCTCCTTGTCATTTATCTTTTATTTTCTAGCTGTTATCATTTCTTATTCTTGGAAACATTCTTCCCACAAATTATGGAATTTGGTTAGTTTCCTTCTTGAACAGATTCCTTGGATAAAAGCTTCCCAATATCTTGGAATTCCATTTAAGGTGGTCATCACAATTTCTGCTTCTTCAACTATGTCACAAATGGATTCTAACCGATCCTTTATTTGAGCTACTCTTGAAAAGTAATACTGCATGGTCTCTAATTTTTGAGCTCTTACACTTTTGAGGTGATTCCTCAGGGTCATATTCCTTTGATGTTCTTCCTTCAAATAGACTAGATAGAGCATCAAACATTTCTTTTGGATTTTCCCTTGAGGATACTTGAGGAATCAAGTTATCCTTGATGGAGTCAGATATGATCCTTTTGGCTATGATCATATCCTTCTTATGCGTGGACTTGGCCTCATCTTCTTATGGTTATTTCACTTGATCCTTTACAAACTTATCTAGATCATTTTCTTGTAGGATAAGCATGATCCTATACTTCTATGCTCTGAAGTTTTCAACACCTTCAATATTTTCATCTAGGTTGGTATTCTTTTTCATATTTAATAGAATGAGAAATTCAAATGGAATAATAATTAATTGAAGAAAAAAGCTTCTGGTTGACCTCCTTTTGGATGACCTAGGGTTTGATGCATAAACCCTAATCTCTTCATTGGAAAACCTAGTAGGGTTGAGAGGTGGAGAAGGTGTTCCTCCCTAGGGTGAGGTAGAATGTATCTTTATTTTTCTGAGATTGATGATGAAGTCTTAGGAAAAATGAAGCCCTAGTTTGTCTCGACAACAATAACTGGTCCAAAAATGAAACTTCTTGGAATTTGGATCTGTCTTCAAAGAAAGATGCACTCAACATGGGTGAGTTGAGGGTGCCGTCTTTTTTGGTTGATATTTTGAGGGATTTATTTAGAGTAACAAACCCTAAATGTGTAGTGTTTCATTTTAGGGTGGCTTTGATACCATGTTAAGTTTTCTTGATTAGATTAGATGATATCTTAAAACAAATTGTCACTAAAATATCACTAAAAGACCAATAAGAAAATAAACATAAGAACACAAGAACACAATGATTTTCCTTGGGGAAACCACGGGGAGAAAAACCCACAAAAATTCCTCAGTATAGATCTCAACCAGAGCATTGTAAAACCAAGACAACTGCTTCTAACTTCTTTTTAGTGCATTAGTTCTCCTCTCTCTTGCAAAACAACTTGAGTGAGTGAATACAAATGAAGAGGAGCACCTCCCTATTTATATTCTTTAGTTGAATTGAACTATAACTTAACTAGGTCTAATTGTCTAACTGACTGGGCTGAATTGTCTAGAAAGACACCAAAAATAACATTTATTATATTGATGCTTGGGTATTATTGACCTTACTTACATTTAGAGGTTTACATTGATTCTTTCAATGACTCTTACAAGACCAAACTAATCTCCTGAAGGAGGAACACAATCAATACATCTAGAATATATTTCAAAGTTACAATACTTTAATAGAGACCCCTTCACCAATTCCCAATATGGAGCACACTGCCGCATATGTTCCACAAGAAGCTAACAAAATCACATTCATCCCTCAAGTGAGGTTACGACCAGACCCAGCTGGAACGTCGAAGAGGAAACAGTGTAGTGGTCATAATAAAGAAACACTACCACCGCCAGATGTTGAAGAACTAGGATTCACCACCATGCTTATAGATGATGTTTCGCCCATACTAGCTGATGCACCTAATATTCAAATTGCCAAGAATGCAAGGTACCCACTGGTAGCATCGACTGTACCAAAAGGATTTCGGATAATGGTGAACATACTCCCAAATACCAAGAAGATGACCTTTGTCGACCACGACTTAAGGAAATTTACATAGTTCACAATCGGCAAATACATGGTTACTGTCTATGAGACAGAGGATGGACCTAATCACTTAGTTCGAATGGATTGGGAAAGAGGAGTAGATAAAGTTGGTTTGTTTCCACTCATGCACATGCCGCATTTCTGCCATAATGTAGAGATGAATCCATGTGTTAAACAATTGTTGTGTCATTCCATGGTGGATTTCTATGGCTCGACCGAAAGGTTTCTATTGATGTTGAGCTTATAGAATATATTACAGGACTCACACTTACAAGTGTGGACCCAACACCATTTTTTTCTGAAAAAGAACATGAAAATTTATTCACGAATAATATCAAAGAAAAGTATGACCTGATCAAAGAAACCATAGGATTTTCCATTGCCTTTGTCAATGATTATACTATTTGGTTCACATCTAATGTCATATATAGCAATTTTTTGTGAAATATGTGACCGAACTAGTGCACTACAGGGGCGATTGGTGCGACAGAGTTATGTGAAGCAAGTATTCAACTCAACTAGTTGCAATATCTACTCAATGAACTGTTATAAGATGAAAATGAGGCATAAGAGGAAAGTAGCACATTTCATTATTCATGGCTACTTATTTTTATTTGTTTATTGCATTGGCCTAACCATCAAACTGCCAAGGGGTAGATGTGCTCATTTTATGTCGAGGATCCAGATACCATAACCTATGGTTCAAAAAATATTTAAAGCAGAGGCAAAAATACAACAATGTAGAGTTATTTTTGCAAGAAGAGGACCTGCGATATCATGTCCGAAAGCAGGCCATAATTGCTGAGGTGACCATTAAGTAGTTTAGAAACATTATCATATTTTATGTAATGACCCATCATATCTTGTTGCAACCATGAAAAATACCCACAACACCAATGTCTTGCGAGATAGTATCGTCTATCGACTGTAAAAAGTGAAACCATTATTCAATATTGGTTGGAAGAATGGAGAGTTCCTGTTGCATATTACCAGTTATCGAAAGATGAAGAGGTGCGACAGAACGTTCCACCAATGCAGAAGGATGAGGGACAAGGAGAAAACCCACCAGAGGAAAACCTACCATAGGAAAATCTAGAAAATACCTAGAAAGAGTCAAGAACAATTCCTACAAACCCAATATTAAGGGAAAAGAGGAAGCATATAGAGAAGTTTGTGAGGCATCATAAGAAGAGGAAAGGAGACAAATCAACTGGAACTCTCATCCTTACAAATGATGATTATACATTGTTGATAGAAACAATGGCTGAGATCTGTAATCAAATCCTCAAGAAGATAGATGAGCAACAAATAGAGCTACTCAATAGTATCACAGAATTATTACAAACACTCTATAAGGAAGTGAAAGAAGAGTGGTAGTCGACTACAAACCACAATTTTATGAGTCGTAAGACTTAGCTGGATGATTGGAGGAATGACCTTGTGATGTGTCAATACCCATCCCACCAATAAATACTCAAGTGTTGGGTGGAGCACTCGACTTGGGGAAAACATAGTTAAATTCCATTGCCAAAATCTTAGTCCATGTCATTATAGATTTCTCTGCATTGTTGATGTATGAATTATATGCCATTCAAAATGCTGCAGTAGCATAAATGAAGGTCAAAGAAGGCACATTAGGCAAGAAATTAGATCATCAAAAAGTATTGTTCATAAGATGAAGAAAGCAGAGAAAGAAGCAGAACATAAAGCTAAGACTTGGGAGGAAAACATGAACTGACTTGATGCATCCGTAACACTTGCTTGCAATAATTTTACCAAAGAAAGAATTACCAATGAGATATTTGCAGAAGACAAAGTATTTCAACTTGGCGAGATTCCAGAGAACCTCCACAAGAAAGTTGTAGAGTTGGAATCACATGTGACACCTAGTACACCTCCAAAAGTACAGGAAGAGAGAAGAAATGCATCCACAGATGTTACGAAAAGAATAGAAGAGGCATATGCACTTTGTGCCAAAGCAGTCGAGAAAGTTTCTTACATGTGGGAAGATTTGATTGATGATGAGGATTTAGAGAAATTTACAAAATAGTTGCGCATTGCTGAGACAGAGGTGAACCATTTGAGGAATCAGATGAAGAAACTGCCATTAGTAGAGAAAATGGCTAAGTCCACTAACATGAAGAGGCTACAAAATAAATACACAACATTATGAACACAGTAGAAAAAGAGGACTGACATGGTCTCTGAATTGCAAGCAGAAGTAGAGAAAATCACAGGTATAATTCAACATGTACACCAAAAACTACGACAAGTAGTAGAGTTAGCAAGACTTATAACTTTGGAACACATCAGTAATGAACTTGCCAAAACTTTGAAGAATACAGAAACATAAGTGAAAGAGGAGAGTAAGGGCAAAGTGAAAATATTTTAGGATTTTCAAAGTAAAGTTGTAACAAAAGAGGTCTGAAAGTAATGTGGCTTGTCATGAGCCACAGGTGAGTGTTTGGGGTCAGGGATGATTTGAAGGAACCATACTTATTTAAAAGTGTATAAATGTTGGAAAATATTACCAATTCTTAAAACGCCAACTATAAAATGATTGGCGATATTTTTCAAAAAATATTTNTAAAATGGCGAATCTTTTTTGGGAGAAAAACATGGAAAAATAGCCCACTGGGCTAAAATTCGCCCCTAAAGTTATCCATGTTTGGGGTTTGTTGGCCCTAGGACAAGTTAGGAAAAAGTTAGCCAAAATATTTCTTGAGAAGATAAAGAATATGATCACAATACATAAAAGAGATGTGATGGAAGACCGTCCATGACTAAATGATTGATGATAAGAGAATTTGCGATGGAAGAGGAACCACGGAGAAACGATTGGTGATAAGATAAGACGTGATGGAAAAAACCACAACATACATAGAGAAAATGGTGAAAAGGACATCTCAATATATCATGGGTAAGTAGTTAGTTAGAATAAAGAAAACTTTTGGTAATAAAGAATCATTGTATTTTTGGTGGATAGTGCCTATTGCTAGTTGTAACTGAATGTACGAGAATAGAAATGACAACCTGTCGACTAACATAAAAGAGTCGGTTTATTAAGATAGTTAGAATATTATAAAAGGGAGAACCCAAGCTATGTGTGGGAATCATGTTAGTTATTGATTGTTTGTTAGAGTAGAGAAGATGAGAGTCGATTAGCTAGAGGAAGGATCTAGGTTAAGTGCAGATCGACAAAGGAGTGAAGGAGAGAGGAAGAAACTAGACCTAAAATATGAGAGTATGAGAGGAGAGAAGTTTGTTTGAATTGTAAAGAATAAATAGAAAAGAGTCTGCAAGCTGAGTGCACAGAAAAAAGGTTCTAATATATTTCTGATTCCATATGAAGAGCGCCTTTGTGTTTTTTACCAGATGGGTTTCCACATAAACTGTTGTACCAATGTATCATTGATTAGTTTTCTTATGTTTGTTGCATGCATGTTATAAATAAGTAAATATGAATGTGTCGCTTTGCATTTGTTTCTGAAGAATCCCTCATATGTGTTTGTTGCACTTCTTATTGAATGAATCTATAAGAAGGTTGTTATGTTGATTATTATGATATGTTCCGACTGGTAATTAGATTGGTATATTGAATGAAAAGAAAAGGGATAACATTTATAAACCCTGGCTCTGGTCGAGTTTTATGATAAGGCACATCAAGAGTATAAATTCCCACCTAACTGCAAAAACCTGGTTCTAGAAGTTCACCATAAGAATATCTTAGGTGATACTGTATCTGCTTCATAGGTGTTGCCAACTGAGCCCTTCTCTATCAGGATGATATCTGGGTCTTTGTTGATGATCGCATATCTAAACCTAGGTCGACCAAACAAGAAATACAACAACCACCATACTTTAAGGTCTTATACACAATCTATCGATGGTACATGTCCCATCATGTGAATAGAGGTGTCATAGGTCGAACATGATGAAACATCATCTAATTACTGGTCATTGATGTATATCGTTAATAGACATGAGACATACCACCGATGATGTAATGGGTTTCAAGGTACCGAGTGCACTCAAAAAGTGTGAATAGAGGTGTTGAGGTTGAAAACCTGAAGACTCCATCGATCAGGGGACATTGATGTAATCCCTAATTATGTCGATGGTGAGAGAAACTACCACTAATGATTGCAAGTCTCAAGGCATTCACCTTACTCTAGATATTAATTCCAGAATAAATGATCTAAAGTTGATGGAATAGAATCAATTAAAAGTAGGGAATTAATTAATCCCCCGTCAACCAACATGAGGTACAACAACAAATCTAGATGATTTGGATGAACTCAAATGAACAATATGTACACAAACCAGTAACCATGTGCATCTCTTGTGCATACCAGATGCAAGTAGCATGTGAAAGAGACCCCATGAATAACATCCAATGATGAAAATTACTGACAAAGGCAAGGAAACCACCAATAGGTTCTAATTGAATCCAATACATGGCACAAATCCCATTGTGTGAATACATTTATTACCATCGAACCCAAGAGAAACCACTCATTGAACTACCAACGATGATATGTTATCTGATGAGTTCAAGGTCCCTTACCAATGATGAAAGTAGGCCCAAGGTACCAGGTAGGACCACAAGTATATGATGTATCAGGAATGGATGACATGTAGATTAAAGAAAAATGAGGAATGATTGACTTAGGATAAATACTTCCTTTGAATAAGAGCATGAGGAAGATGGAGACACTTAGGAAACATAGATTCATTGTGGAAACAAGGACACCTGTGTGACACAGGAGGAATCAAAATATGCTCCATAGTGAGTGAAAGCTTAACCACTCGGTGGATAAATATCTAAATCATGAGTACAAATCCTAAATTCATGCTAGAAACCTCACCCATGATGAATAAACTCATAAACTGTTCTGTGTTCGAAGGCAACATGACAATTTCCAATATAAGAAAATATCATTTATCGTCCAAGTTTTTATGTTTTATGTTTTTTTTCATATTAGAAATATTGAAAAAGAATAAACTGTGCTTATGGTACAATAAAGAGGAAATGAGTGCCAGGGGAAATAAAACTAGTTCCAAGTAGTGGAACATACCTATGATCAATGAAAGGAAGCATGTGCAGGATAAGGACACTTGGGGGAATGTATCCTCTTGGATACAAGGTGATCAAGATGCAAAGGATAAATAAGAGGCTATGCTTGGCTTGGAATGAGACAAGATCACGGAAAATGGATTATAAAAGTAAATGGGAGAGCTAAAATTAAGATCAATAAGGAAAGCAAATACATGTAATGCATTTACATCTTAATATAAAGAGGGAGTCTCTAAGGGAAATAGGAAACATAATAGGTGAGAAATAACATAAGGTTTCCGTTTGAAGTCATGGAGGGACTATAATGCAATCCAAGATCTAAGGAGGAGGATCATCATGGGAAACAAATAGAAATTTTTTTTCTAACTAGGGTACTCATGATTTGGAAAGATATATCACTAACGTAATGACACTTCCAGTGGCAACGAGATGGTTCCATGTCATTAAGAAGCAGGTTTGTACCTATGGTTTATGTGACAAAGACATAGGATAATGCAAAAATGATTGGAAAATATGATCTTATCCTATATTCCAATTCAAAATTTATACCTAGCATGGGCATGAACAAGATCGAAAACGGTCAAAATCAACTAAATCTCACTGAAAACTACATAAAAAAGGACATTGCACAACAATATTAGTCCAAACAGTTGTAGATAATCAATACAGGGCCAAAACTATAGGAAAGTGGATAATTTTTTTTAATAAATAGTAAAAAATTACCATTTTCCATACCATTTGGTTTTTTACCCCTTATAGTGATTTTGGAGCTCATTGGACCCTAAAACTTCAAAGGCAAATTCCAGGAGCTACAGGCCACAAAATCAACAACCGTTAGGATCAGGTAATTATTCATCTAATACTCTTTGAATTCATTAATTTCATTTGAAATTTCTATGGTATATTTTGAATTTTTAAACCATGAAAAGTGGGTTTCTCGGCCCATGCAGGTGATAGGTTATCAGGTCGCATATAGGGACCGATATACGGTGAAAAAGTGAAGCCTTCCCACATGGACACACATATCTCAACATTATGAACCACATATAAGGTCGTATATGTTTTTTTTTAATTCAATAACATCACACAATCTCTTCTCCTTTGCAGGATGGTTCCTGAATGGAGGGAGAGAGAGAGTGAATACGTTGATAGAGTTGTGCACAGCTATTTGATCGCCCAACAAGCATTGCAAAGATGTGGGATCTACAAGTTTTGGAATCTTGGAAGCTTGATGGCCCAACCAAGGATAATATAAATGATTGTAAGCTATTGGGATCTAGACACAGAGGCATTCATTCTAGATGGGATGCCATAGATGTTGCTAGGGAAAGTGTTCCTATGGCTGGTGGTTAAGAGGCCACCAACATACTAGGGGTATAAATACATGAGTATACAGTTCTGCAAGAAAATATAAGAAATATTCAAAGATAAGGAAGGTTCATACCTTATTTACTGAAGGCTGATCCAAGCTTTGCTTTAGCCCTCGTTTTTCTCCTCAATCCAAGAAACCTACAAAACAAGCTTCAACCTTCCTCAAACAAAATTTGACTACATATACAACAATGAAAATCAAGATAACATGAAAAACCAATCTGATAATAATCAACATATATTCATAAAATGAGATACAACATCCATTATATAATGATTTGGAAAGGGAAGAGCATCAAATATTTATTGATAATGGAAGAAGTACAAATTTTACCTTCTCCTCATGCAAGGCACCTCGTCAAACCTTTGATCTAAATATCTTGCTTCTCTTCTCCAAGAATCTCAGCCTCCGAGGTCCGTAACATAGGAAGATGGCATCTAGGGAAAAGGTAGGGGGGATGAGAGTCCAAATTTATCCAGCATAACAATTTAAAGTCCAAGTCCCTCTTCATGGATCCCTCTCCCTCTCTTATATATATATTTTTATGAAGAGTTAGGGTTTGAATAGGGATCATTTACAATCGAAGGAACAATTCCAAAACCACCCAAACTATCCCAAATTCAATAATTTTCATATTTTTATATATTTTTTGGCCACTTCAGGAGAAAATCACAGGTTTTATGAAGAAGAGTCACAAGTGTCGAGGGAAACTTGTAGGTTTTCTTAAATAAACTCGTGAGTGGGTCAAAAAATCTCTTTTCTAGGGTTTTTCATGCATTTTTCAAGGGTTCATGTCTTCTGGAAAGCTTGTCTTTGTTCAAATACCTTTCTAATGGTCTAGATAAGAGGTTAAACATAGTTATAGAACTATAGATATGGATCCTCCAATCAATGTGTTTTTTCAGTGACTAACAGTGGTGTTTATTGAAGTGTTGTCATGTGATGAAAGCATGTGAAAGTTGTCACAGGAAGAGATGTGTCGTTTTAAGGATATATAATATGCCCCCTAATGTATGAGGTTATAGGGGAAGATGATAATCAAAATAAATTATAAAAAGGAAACATCTGAGTCATGGAGTCGAAGAGACAGAGAATCCAAGATCATAGGATTGAACAGAGGTACCTGCAAGAGAGACAAATGTCAAACAAAACTGATCTATGGACATACATGTCCATATACAAATGATCTCGATAAATATACAAGCAGATCCAATGTATGTATAAGTGATGTAACTATCATGGTCACACAATATGCAAAAAGGTGCCATATAAAATATAAAGGAGTCATGGCCACAAATGACAAAGGTGAATCCATGCTCAATAATCAATCATAGCCATAAGAATACAAGGTGGATCTATGTCTCAACAAATGTCATATGAAGTGTGACAAGGTCTTGCACAACTCAAGTAATAGAAAAATATGGCGATGCTACTGTCATCCCGGGGTCTTCAATCCAAACCGCCCAAAGGTACGAATCTTAACCATGTGAATAAAAGAGATGAAGTAGAACATGGAGGAAAAAATTTCACTATTGGTCCTTGATGAGAACCGCTAACAAATGTGAGGGAATCCACCATTATTGAAAACAGTCCCCAAGGCACCTAGTACATTCATAAAAGTGTGAATAAATGGTCTTGAAGTTGAACACCTGAGGAATACATCAAGTAGGAGACATTAAGGTATTCCCACTACCCAATAGAGAGGAAACTTTCCACTGATGGCTGAAATCCCCAAGGTACTGTCGTAAACTCTAAATATCATTCCTAGAGCAAGATTTGTTGAAGTCGATAGGAAGAGATTCATTGGAAGGAAGGAGTTAAGGAATCCTCCATCATCCAGCATGAGGTAATTTAAATAATTATTGGGCTTGGAACTGGTAAAACGTTTTGCAGCAAGGACTGTCGAACACTGGATGTAATGAACTGATTCTAGGGAGTGGTCAACACAAATGGTCAGGGAAACTGTAGAATGGTCGACAAAGGTTTTATCCTTGAACAATGAGCACAACACATAAGTGGCGTAGGAAAATTTTTAACGCAAAGGGACTAACGAAACAGATCTGCAATGTAGGAGACATTGATAGATTCTCCATATAATTGGAAAAAGAGCCAACTAGAGGAGTGACACTCTAAATCGAGATAAGGTAAAAAACTAGAAACCAAATATTGATAGACTCAAAACTAGCGCTTTGTTCAAGGGGACAAGATTTGATGCCATGATACAAAAGACATTTGAATTAACTTCTCTTTCCCTGTTTCTTGTAAAGCTTTAAGGAGTCCAAGAAAGAAAACTCGGGACCTTCTTCATTGTTGGCAAGATCGAAGAAGAGACAAAATAATGCTTGATAAAGCACTAACGTGTGGATTTTAGGAGCCCGAATTAGTGTATGCTTGATGGTGTTTTCATAATTTGAGAGTATGAAAACACCAAATAAGACTCTAGTGGGGAACTATTTTGTAAGGTTAGTCTCCAAAGTCCAAAAAAGTATTAAACAATCCAGAGGAGAACTCTCTTATCTTAGACGAACTAAGGTATGATTTTTTGTAGTTAGTTGGCAAGGTCTGAAAAAGGGGTAAACTATCACCAAACCAATGCTTCTTCAAAAGAAAGCAGGATGCTTAAGTTTTAAGGAGTCTGAAGGGAAGAAAGATCACTCAATGCTTTTGTAATAGGGTTTAAGCAAGCATGAAAAATGACATAAAGAACGCTCAGAATCTTTTCAATGTTTAAGTCCAAAGCACGTAAAAGAGAAAAGTAAGCTCAAACATGTTCCTTTTCTGTAAGTTTAGTCCTCTAGGCTCGGAAAAGAGATAAACCTATACCTGAAGATACTCTTCTAGATTTCAAAGAAAATAGAGTATTCTTTTTTCCTAAGTAATCCACATGGTCGGAAAAGAGTAAACTTATACCTATGTGGATTTTCCTTCAAATCCTTTAACAAGTTTGAAGGGATGAGCAAAATAAAAAATCTAGTCATATTCAGGGATTCATATCATAGCTTAAAGGTAACTCCTTACCTTACCCATAAATTTTTAACGAGTCCAGAAAAGTCAATTTGTGGAATCCTTGTTGTTTTTAACAAGCTGAAAGGAAATTAGCTGAAGGAATGCTCTAAATGTGAGGAGACGAGTGCCACATGAATGCAAAACTAGTTCCAAGCACGAGGAACAAACATAAACATAATGCAAGGAACATGAGAAATATAAGGACACTTGGGGGATGTCTGCTCAAAGTAAAGGCTGTCAAGTTGTAAAGGAAAAATGGTACAAAGCTGGGATATGATGAGAACATAGATTAAGGATTATATAACAAGCTAAAAGTATGGAAGTCGACATCAGGATCATAAGCACAAGCATGATACATGCAAATGAAGTTACAACTTGAACAACAAGGTGAGGCCAATAAATAGTTGTGACTCCAACTACAAATCCTGTCTCCAAGAAACAATAGTATCAAGATCATATTAAGAATTAGAGGCCTGATACAGGTCACTTTGGTAGAAACACATGCAAATTTGTTATCTTCTACAAAACATGTAGTCAAGGAAGAATCAATTGAAGAAGAATCTATAGTGCCAAGGCCCGAGGATTTAAAATCAATAAGATCAACCTTAGAAGGAAAGAAAACATTGACAGGGGTGATAGAGTCTGCAGAAAAAAACTCAGTATCACAGGATTTGAAAAATATACTTGAAAGGTCAAACTCATCAGGATCATTGACTTACTGTTCAATGAGAGAGTTTAAATAATCAACAATTAAATCATAAGAGGATCTAACATTAGATAGATCAGGCTCAAAAATCAAATTAGGATTGGATTTAGACATAACTAAATCAACATTCATGAGAATTTTATACTGTATCAAAGACTCTAGGAATACCTCATCCAAAGGAAGGAGACCATCCCAGATAGGACACATTCCTAAACATTCAAATGGATCAACATGGTGGAGAGTGGGCTCCACAGTTCCCATAGGATATATTACATGGTTAACTGCTGGGACCGAGTCCCAAGAAGGTAATCATGAACATGTTGGGTGTTATATTGTCTATATTAATTCACCTAATATTTAATTATCGATCGGGGTTGGTAGGATTAGAGTTAACATGAAATATATGTGAAGGTAGAGGGATTCCTATTGTTTCATGGAAATATTTTAACAAATAAAAGATCGAAAGATATTTCAAAATGAGAAACCGAGTTAAACTTCTAAGAATTCAACTATTAAGGTAATTGAACCGGAATAGAATACTAAATCAGAGTATAGAAAATACACTACTTTATTCTACAAACAATTACTAGAGAATAAAGATATATACAATACTGCTTCTATACAAGAAAAACTACTCTTTCTAGTATGGTTTATTGAATAGTTTGAAGAACTAATGATGTAAAGAAAGTTTATATTGGAAACATAAGTACAATAATTAGATTGATAATTTATTTTATAAGCAAATAAATTTAGATTGAAAAGGATACTATTAACAACTATTTTTTCAAGTGAAAGACTAGGATGCAAGGAAGACCTAACTTATAAGTGAATAGAAAACTTAATAAAGAAACAAGTAGAAAACTTAATGAAATAAACAAGTAGAAAACTTAATAAAAAGAAACAAGTAGAAAACTTAATAGAATAACTTTGAATTCTATCCTACAAGTCTCTTTCGATAATCACACAGTGGAAAAAGGAACAGTCTACAGGGTACTAGTATAATTTTCTAAGGATAACTCATCTAACACTAATTTTTACATGAAAACAGATAAATTAATCCAAAGGCATGAACACAAAACAGTACAACAATATTAGTTAAAGGAATCAGAAAAAAAACATAACATAGCTTAAAACATGTTCAAGGTGAGAGGATAAAACTTTAATAAATAATCTAAAAAAATCTCACTTTTTGTCTTAATGTTAAATAGAACTACCATTTAGCTATTACAGTCAAAGCATACTTGAAATACTAAAGAAACAGAGATTTAAACAGGTTCGAAATACATTAAAAACACTAAAAATGAAATGACGGACTTGATGACAAAATGAACTGTAGGTCTGAAAGGGGTGTTTGAATGACAATTTAAATAGGTTGTTCGAATAATAGTCTGCACAATTAAAATAACAAAAAATAACCTAAATGATCTAATCTTCAGTTGAATTTGTGCACACTGTAAATACAATGCATAGAGGCAGTAAACACCTACTTAATAATAAAATTTGATAGCAAAACAATCTTAAACTAATTCATAAAAAGGAATCATTGCATATTACACTAAGAAACAAACTAGAATTTAACTTGGATGAACTTATAACATAAAGGAAATGAACAGAATTGAATCTATTGTAACTTGATAAAAGCAATCTATTCTATATACTTGTAAATAAAACTGAACAGTAAAACTGGAAATGAAATTACTGAAAGCAAATTGAAAGAAAACTATCGCATAAATAGCTATTTAACTTTGGAAATGAAATTCATTACATGAAGCAAATGAAATAAATGTTTACAGTAATTTAATAACAGAAACACACTAGAAATCAAACTAACTACAAAAGAAAATGTAACAAAACTACACAAGAAAAGAAACCTCTGGTTGATGAGGGGCCCTCTCAGGGCCCTCTCAGCAATCAGGGTTGATTCCTGGCTAACGCTTACTCGAACACAATCATGAACAAAAGAACATACAACTTCTATTGAAAATAATGAACAAAATTACAACGTGCTTAAGAACAACGAATCACATGTATAAACTGGTGAAACTGCTAGCTAACTGATCTCTCATGTAGAGGCTGATATATATATTGTTTACAAGGGATGAGCAAGTCGACCCTTTAGTGGTCGACTTCTCTCTAAATTTAGTCAACCGTTATGACCATTAACTGATCAAATGCCAATGCATAGCGTTCTCCCTCTCCTTCATGCGCCGATTCACTTCATCGCCTGATGTGGCATACAGGCTCCTTCTTTAGCGTGGTTGGTGGAGTGGTATCAGGAAAAAAAGAGCATGCCGACGAGTCTTCTAGAATGAGAATCATGCTATCATCCAAATGTGTGGACTGGTGGTGTGGTGTCAAGCAAAGGAAGCGTGATGGTGAGTCTTCTAGAACAAGGGCTTCTCCATCACCCAAATGCGTGGACAACAGGTAGTTTGCAGACTGTTCCAACATTTTAATGCCTGGAATATGTTATCAACAGTGTGTAGTCTAGTTAACAAGCTAGATGGTGAGTTAGATATGCTCTACGCATATCTATCTAAGTGTGTGTCTATTTGTTAACTTGTCCAAAGACTATATAAACTGCAAACAAATATACACATAAATTAATATATCAAACAAGCTTCAAATAATGTCATTTTTAATCCATAAAATCGTGAAATGATAATAATAAATAGGTTTTACATAAAACTTAAATTCATTCATACCTTGGGATGAATAGTGAGGTGCATGACAGAAAATATGCAAAAATATGACAAAACATATGTTTAAACATGTAATTTAACTACCAAAAATGATGACAAAAGTGGGATCAACAAAACACATAGGCTTCTTCTTAGTAGCAATTGGATAGGAGGGATATGAGGCCATATAAATCACCCGTGGAGGGGCAGTGTCTACCGAAACACTGGGAATCAATAAAGGAAATACTTGATCCCTAGTTGGGTCAAGAGAGGGATCAAGAAATGCCAGTCGATCGATAGTAACAATGCTTTCGTTATGAGGAAAGTACATCACATGAAAGAGTGTTGAAACCACAACTTGCATAGCATAAATATAATCATGCCTGAGGATCATATTGAAGTCCAAGGGGTCATCTATCACTATAAAATCAACTATGACAGTATTCCCACCCAAAGTAACAGAACTTTGAGTAAGAATTCTCAAAGCTTGACTAGTTCTTCTATTAAAATACAGTAACTAACTATCAGTTGACATAAGGATGGGAGATCCCATGCCTTTACAAGCACATGCATATAAAATACTAAAATAGGCTCCTTCATCCACAATACAACGAGCAATCATGTAGTGTCCAATTTGGACATTTATTTGGAAAGGTGCATCGGAAGGAAGGCACGACTCAATTAGGCCATCCCAATTAAAGGAAGCAATACAAGGGATTGGAGGGGTTCATCTGAAGCGAGGTAAACTCCCCCTTTTCTAGAAGGTTATGAAATGATAGTGAAGAAAATATGACTAGCATATGATTCACTCTCCAAAGAAAAAGTGGCATTGATCAAATATGGCATCGACTCAACCACTTGATGAAAGTCACTCTCTGAAGAAAGAGTAGGATTGATTGAAGATTGCATCGGTTCACTCACTTGGTAAAGGTAACTCTCTAAAGGAAGTGTGGGATTGACCAAAGATGGAATTGGTTCAACCAATTGATCAACCGAAGGTTGAATGGGTTGTTGAGAAACTTTAGGTTTTTTAGTAACGATAACTCTTCATACCTCTACAATGGAAGGGCACTGATGAGTAAGGTGGCCTCCCTCACAAATCCTACAAGGGAACTTCGACTTGCATTTAGAATTTTTGGTTTTCTCAATGGTGACAACATGAATTTCATTGGCTGATTGTTTCCCCCCAGCATGACCCCTAGAGGCTGGGTGGTTAGGTCCAACATGACTTGCAGAGGATGTTTTCTTTCTCCCAGCATGAATTCCAGAGGTTGGATGGTGAACGCCAACTTGAATTGCATAGGTTGAGTGTGTGCCCCTAGTATGAATTCTATAGGTTGGGTGGTTGAGTCCAACATGACCTGTAGAGGTTGGATTTGTGCCCCCAACATTCCTTCCAGATGTTGGGTGGTTAGGGTCAACCTGACTTGCAGAGGTTGAGTGGGTTCCCCCAGCATGAGCTGGAGAGGATGAGTGACCGAGTCCAACATGACTTGTAGAGGTTGGATGGGTTCCACCAGCATGACTTGCAGAGTATAAGTGGTTGGGTCCAACATAAATTCTAGAGGTTGGATGGGTGCCCCCTTGTTTTCGCATGTTCTTCATATTCTTCCTTTTTCTATTCCTTTTAGACCGCGGGTTACTAGTATCAGAACTTTCACTACATGAGGTAGGCAGAGGAGGAGAGGTTGTTACTGGTGAAGGGGAGACATTGTTTTGATGCCCTTTATATAAGGTGCTTTATTGAGAAGGATCAATATAATTCAGTATAGTTGGAGTGGAAAACAACCAAACTGGTAGCCCAACGGTGAATCTAGGAAGATTCAAAGTGGCCGTCAAAGGAACACCAAAATTCCTGGTGAAAGGAAACTCAGAACAATCCCCTGGTATTGGGGTCTCATGGTTGTTGTCAGTATGGGTGCTATCCATAGTTTCTGGCTTAACAAGTATTTAAAAACTAAGGTAAATGGTAACCAACAACGCAAAGAGCACACCATTAGAAGAAAAATATAAGTATCCAAAAAAGGAAAACAAAGGTAACTTCCAAAGGAAATTTTAGGATGATGAGGTTCCAAAACTAACTGGTGAAGAAAAATTACTTGGGGTACACAATACACCCACAATACACTGCCCTGGGTCCATGCTCTTGAATCACCAAACTGCTTTCCCAAATTGTATGTAAGGGGTTTCCTCTTGAGCCTTCCCTAAGTATAGTGGAAATATACTTCCACCATAACCTGTGTATATTCCTAGGAGTATAGATACTAAGGCTACCAAAATTGCAAAGAAATTCTGGCAGAACAGTTGCCAATCCAACCGATGCACATGGGTGGGGTAGCTAAGTTTGAAACTCAAAGAGTACCAAACACCACACAAGGCCGAAAGGAGGTACTGAGTAAGTCCCCAAACATGCAACAGCTCTGGTGTATGCTCAATCGAGTATAGGAGGGGTATTCCCAGAGCTCAGTATCGCACAACCTCGTGCTTGAATCCTATGTTCAAGGATATTTTCGGTGTCTTTATTTATGGAATTGAATTTCCTAAATGAAAATATACTAGGTTTGAGTTTAAATTTTTGGGGAGTTAAATATGTCCCTAACCCAAAATAATATCCTAGACTAGTGTGTGTCGTGCTTAGAAAGAAACTTTTACTAATATATTTTAGATATTAAATGTTCTTTTTAAGGGATGTTGATTACTCAAAGGTAGAAGAGGTGAAACCAATGGTGTTTTGACTTGAAAGTAGAAACAATATGACTAACAAAAAAGAAAACAAAATGCAAATGCAAACTTCTTCTTCTCTTTCCTTTTCCAAACTAAAAAATGAAGGCCACGAAAGAAAAACTTCTTTTTGTGTTTTCAAGAAACAAAAACATGCAATGCATTTAAGACTAAACCCTAGCCTACATGCATATAAATAAACTAGTTATTTTTATTTTTTCTTTATGAATAAGAAAGAAGAAACAACCTACAAACTAATGCATGCAATTAATACAAACAAAGTAATTAGACTTCTGATATATACCCCATAAACATGCCCTAGGATACCCTAAAGCCACATAGAACACTTGGAAGGGAGACTTGAAAAGGTAAACAAGCCAACCAATTTGGCATGGAGAGGTTAAACAACAAGAATAAAATAAACAGATGTCAGGAAGCTCATAGATTCAGTCTAAACCTTCTAACAGATGCTTCTCATCACCTTGTCTAACAAGGTCAAGCCAAAAAAGAANATGAAAAGAAAGAGGACCCAGAAGGACCCTTCAGACAACCCTATAACACCCTAAACATGCCCAAAAATTATGAAAACACACCAAAAAGGGAACTTGTGAGTTTCCTTAATCCTGGTTGTGGGTGACTCACACATTCCCTTAAGGGAAGTCATGAGTATATCCAGAACTTGTAATGTTGCAGTGAAACAACTGCGAGTGGGTGACCGAGAGCTTAGAAATGGTCAAAAACATCCCTAAACAGGTAGGGGAGGTGTCTTAATAGTCTTAAGAGTTACTCCTAAGTTGCAATAAGGACCTGAAATATTAAATACAATGGAAAAAAAGTAAAGGATACCCCAACATAGACCACGATCCTTAGTGGAGTCACCAGTTCTGCTATTAGGGAAAGTGTTCCTATGGTTGGGGGTTAAGAGGACACCAAAATACTAGGGGTGTAAAGACAGGTGTATACAGTTTTGCAAGAAAATATAAGCAAGATCCAGAGATAAGAAAGATTCATATCTTATTTATTGAAGGCTGATCCAAGCTTTCCTTTATCCTTCCTTTTTCTCCTCAATCGAACAGACCTGCAAAACAAACTTCAACCTTCCTCGAACTAAATTTGACTACATATCAAACAATGATAATCAAGATAACATGAAAACCTAATTTGATAATCATCAACATATAGTCATGAAAAGAGATACAAAATCCATTAGATAATGATTTGGAAAGCGAATAACATCAAATCTTTATTGATAATGTAATAAGTGTGAAGTTTACCTTCTCCTCATGCAAGGCACCTTGTCAAACCTTTGATCTCGATCTCCTGTTTCTCTTCTCCAAGAATCTCAGCCTCCAAGATCTGAAACACATGAAGACAGAATATAGGGAAACGTTAGGGGGGATGAGAGTCCCAATTTATCTAGCATAACAATGCAAAGACCAAGTCCCTCTTCATAGACCCCTCTCCCTCTCATATATACCTTTTTGTCAAGAGTTAGGGTTGAATAGGGATCAGTTACAACCGAAGGAACAGTTCCAAAACCACCCAAACCACCCAAACCACCCCAAATCCAAGAATTTTCACATTTTTATATTTTTTTGGCCACTTCAGGAGAAAATTGTGGGTTTAATGAAGCAAAGTTGCAAGTGTTAAGGGAAACTCTCAGGTTTTCTTAAGAAAACACTCGAGTGGGTAAAAAATATATTTGTGAGGTTATTTCCATGCATTTTCAGGGGTTTATGTCTTCCAGAAAGTTTTTCCTTGTTCATATACCTTTCAAACAGTCCAGAGAATAGGTTAAATGGAGCTATATAACTCTAGATATGGATCCTTTAATCAACATGTTTTTTTAGTGACTAACAGTGGCATTTCATGAAGTGTCGTCATGCGACGAAATCATGTTAAAGTTGTCACGGGCATAGATGTGTCATTTTAGGCTATACCAATAGAGACCCAAGGTGGAAGACATTTACTTTATTACTAGACTATACTGTCGAGGTGAGGTAATAAACCTTAGGTCTCATAGAGTAGGTAGAGGCATGACTAATGATGAGTTTATAGTTGTGTATTGTGTTCCCTTCCTCATTCACACCTGCTTTTTTCCATTAGTTGTGGTGACATATAATATCCATAGATGAATATCCCTATGCAGGAATCAAATTCCATGGAGATCCAGATATAGCACTACCACCAGGGTTCACATTCAGAGACAATGGTGATATCTATTTTGTGTTTTTGGAATATTTCATTTTTTGTGTTTTTTATATAAGTAAATCAACAACATGTTTTTGGTGATATAATGTACTGACATTAGTATTGTTTGAGTAGACATAGGTCCATGGTGACTGAATTCCCACGAAATTGACATAAGAGTCAATGAGATGAGATGATCGGTGCTGATGACGAGTGGACACTGTAGAATGTACAGGGAAACCTGGTCTGCTTGACACACAAGATCCCGTTGGTACAGGTTGAGGAACTTCCCAAGGCGATGCAAAGGCATGTAATCGGGGTACCCCATCCATGGGTTAGACTATTTAGTTGTTTGGACAACGTTTTAGTGTGTTATCATGATCATAATCTAGGCCCACAAACATGGATGTCGAGATATTAGTTTTTGTATCATCCATGTATATTTTGTGTGCTTAAAGCCCATTTTTGTACTATGACACCATATTTTTTGGAAATCTTATTTGGAAATAAAGAGTTATAATGACTATTTTGATATATACAAATGCGTTTAAATATGAGTGTGAATGTTTTATGTACATGTTTCTTTAATCATGTGACAAATGGAAATCTAAAGTATAGTTTGCATATGAATTGACAACTTGATTATAATGTCTAGGTATATGAATGCATGTAATGTAATCAAATTGTCGTTCTAACAATATTACCCTCAAGAATCTTCTCAACAACATAGGATCTCTGATACAATACATGCCATTCAATTGTGAAACGACCAACTCTGAATCTAGGTGAACCTCTAGAGATCGAATACCATTTTAAATGGCATCATGTAATAGCTCAATTAGTGCACTATATTTAGACACATTATTCGAGGATGACTAGAGGTATACTTCTCCTGAAGACACAAGTTGACCATCAGGTGCATAAATGATCCAAGAAGTGGAAGCTATATTCTATGTATGGTGGTTGGCACCATTTGCAAATTCTAAGTAAATCGAAGACTCCATCAACATCTTCCAAACAATAGGAAGAGAATCAAAAAATAGATGACACTACACGGAAAGAAAAAACTATGTAAAATTATACAATAGTATACAAGGTACGAGCCCGAGATAAAAACTCAATCATAGTAGTTATTATGGTAGAGCACATTTCTAGGCTCATTCAAGATGTTCCCTTCTTAATATTCTAATTCATAGGACCCCTTTTCCAAGACACATCTCACAATGTAAGGTCCATGCCACATAGGATTAAGATTTCCTTCCCCCAATGGTTGGTTTGCTTGATCGTATAGCGTGACAAAGTATCCTTCATTATATCGATGGGGATGGACAAACTTATCATACTAGGCCTTGGAATGATGCTTATTCACTTTTAATGCCACCACAACATATCATCGTTTCTCATCAAGGTGCATCAAGTGGAATAATCATTCTTCTAAATCAGAGGTGTCAGGAAATAGCTCTATGGCTAGCTTCAAGGAAGGGATCTTGCATTCAATTGATAAAATTGATTCAACCCCATGAATCAGTAGATATGGTGAAAAGGGGATGAAATTCTTAACCGCAGTCTAGTAAGCCCACAAAGAAGGGTAAAACATGATATGCCAATTACTTTTATTTGTCTGATGGTTTTTTGTAGAATGTACTTAAGATATTTGTTAACATCCTTGAGTTGGACCAACTTCAAATCCAATTCCACCATCATCTTATTGTAGAGGATATTTCCATGGTCAATGACATTCTCTTTCGGGATTTTGAACCAAGTGATAATTTGATTGAACATGAAGTGAGTGGCCATATCACCATCGGATTTCATTGTAGGCATAGAATTTACCCATTTCATGAAGTAATCAATGACCAAAATAATGTGATGGTGTTCCCTAGATGATGCTAGGTTACAATCCATATAATCCACCCCCACTTTGTGAAGGGACCGACGGTGATAATAGGGTGCAATGGGGCATGATGCAAGCGTATGTTCCGATAGAACACCTAGCAAGGTTGACATCTCTTGACCGAATTAATGCAATATTTAAATATAGACAACCAATAAAAAATCACTCTTAAAATATTTTGAGTTGTATTAATCCCAGATAAATTATCGCTACATGCCTTGTTGTGACAATCACTAAGCATGACCTCATCCTCCTCATGAGTTAAAACATTATGCAATATTGAGTCCATCCCATGATGATACAAAGTGTCATCAATGATAAGGTATTTATTAGCATTATGACATAAGTGTCGTCATTCATCTCTCGAGAGATGCAGAGGGGTCTTGAGATTCCATAGATAGACAATAATATTTCCGTACCAAGGGTCCATACAAAAGATGAGGAGAATATGATCATTAACAAATGAATATTCATGAATCATGTCCTTGTCCATCCTAGGGAGATCTGATATCATCTTCGTGAATACCAACGAATTCTTTGATTTCGCCAAAGAAAAACAGAGGTCAAATTCTTGTAATATTACAATCCATTTTGTTGAGTATTTAGTTGTCATTGATGTCAAAGGTGTTCACAAATGACAAAGGAATAACCAGTGGATATGATGGCAGGACAAACTTAGTGAAAGATTAAGGTATTGATGGCATGGAATGACATAGTTGAGAATGTGGAATGACACATATGAGATGAATGACTAATCTGAATACTTCCAAGATAGTGTCGAAAGTATGATGTAAACAATGGTTAATAAAACCAAAAATAGAAGGTCGAGTAGAAGTAGAGATGCAGTATGAGTGACAATTAGAAACAGTCACAAAGGTTTTCACAAAGAGATCATGTAGATCCTCAAAGTCATGATGAAATCTGAATTCAATCTGAAATCAACAATCAAGAAGCTTCATGCATGAGATCCAATGGTTGAGGATCAATTCCACAAAAGACAGGTGGGAGGATGAAGTTCCGCAAAAGATCAAGATCAGACGACTAATATTAGTTTCACCAAAATAGATCAACGATACAGAAGAGAAGCTTGCAGAAAGTCAAGATATAATTTTGGGAAATGTTGCATCCCGTAATATGGTGAGATCGGACGACTTAAGTTAGTTCCGCTAAAAACAGATCAATGGTTCGGAAAAATAAGTGCGAAAAGTAGTTTGTGGAAAGTCAAGATATGATTTTGGGAAATGTTGCATCCCATATCCCGTAATATGGAGAGATTGGATGACTGAATTTAGTTTCGCTAAAAACAGATCAAGGACACCCATATAACCATATAACCACAATTACTCATTTGGTGTACTGGATGACCCCCTGACACTTGGGGAGGCATGTAACCTCTAGACGCAAGAACACCAGATGATGAGGGAACAATGTAACCAAAGGGATCATACCTTCTTGAGGACCCACTTGGAATATGGGTTGGATGTCTCATGAGAAATGGATTCAACAAAATAGGTGCAATGGAAAATGGGACAGAAGAAGCGATGTAAGTCAGAGGACCAACATTCACATATCCACCACCACCCCTACTGGGATGAACACTAGTGTGAAGACCAAATGAATGGGGTGGAAAACCCCCAAAAAATGGGGTAGAAGGAGGAATATGACCACCTCTAAACTAATGTGTAGTGTAAGGATATGACGCGCCCCCCAGTCCAAAACTAGGGTCCACACTAGGACCTTGGATGGATGATGGAATACTGTTTGAAATATTTCGCATATCGAACGTAAAAGTAGTCTAACTAAAGGGAAGGGATTGTGTCTAAATACCCTACCTTCACAAGGAAAAGTTTGGGGAAAAGGATGTGAAGTTGAAAGAATTTGTTCTCACCGGCTTGGAAGGACCAACCTCGTGAGGGTCAATATAGAATGGAGTCTCGAGAATCCATATAGAACATGAAGAAGGATCCTCATGGGATCCTCCTCCTAATCTGTATGACGAGGATGGAGGGAATTCCATATTCTCAAAAGTGGTACTCATGGTAAAAATTATATGGGTACCTCGATGGGAAAGAGGTCGCCTATAATGTCCAACCCTCTTATAAATAGGATAAGAAGTGTCACAAGGAGGTAATCCTACTAAACAATGAGAACAACGAGGTGCCAGAACTCGATCCATGATGACTCTAGAGAAAGAGAGACTCAAGTAACTGTGATCATTAAAGTCAACCAATGAAAATAGATCACACCCCTAAGTAAGTTAGGATAGATGAAAACTAACAAAGAATGAGGAAAAATGAGCTCTTGAATGCAGCAAGTATGTCTTGCATAGAAGAGGCCTGAGAGTCCCATACACTACTAGCGGAGGTGTGTAACCAATTATACTGGCCCTTAGCTTCAATGCATAAAGTGAATGTGTGATTCAAGCCCTACCTAGCTAGGACACTCACATAATAACCTTTACAAGTACCCCTTGTGATACCTAGGAATATAAAATAAGGACACCTCAATATAACACCAATGCTCAGGTGGATAGTCGCAAGAGGGATCTATCACATGGGTAGCGTAACTAAGCACAAATATCAACAGAAACAAAGGTACATCATGATATCCCAAATACGAATAATATATTGTAGATATCCCTGGCACTCAATCTAGGTAGTGGAGGGATATCCCCACCATCAACGTGTGTGATTCCTCGTGCTTAACTATTATGTAAGAGGAGTTGTTATATTATGAAATGACACTTCTCAATTTGAGTACTGACACTGAGAATGCCAGTACACAAAAGGACATTATCGATTGAAGTAGCTTGAAAACTATAGACGGAGATAAGCCTTAATGCAAATTACTTCCTTTAGCCTTTCCCATGTTTTTTAAGGAGTTTGTCTTGCATTCACAACATCTCTCATTCCAAGTTCTGAATCATTCATGGGTAGAGCCATATGCAACTCGTGAATAGATGATCAAATGTTTCATTCATAGGTTTCCTTCATAAGGGTTGTGATTCGTTCATGAGATTCCTATATATGAACCCACAAATACCTTAAGACAAAGGTTAAAAAATAAAAAAACATGATTAGTTAGGGATAGCTGGGTTTGAAACCATAACTTCCCCAACCTCCCTAACCATCCTAGACCTCGTTAAATTCTCCTCTTCAACAAGTATAACTAGAGGGGAAGGGTAGAGGATAGAAGATGAAAGTTATAAGATCAAGGTTATGTTGGAGGGATACACTGGAGAAAGGAGCAAGAGAACCCAGTTCCTGGTCAGTAGAGAGGCTAGTCTCAGACAGGGTTGTAATGTTCCATGCTAATTATGAATAAAGAGGGATTTTCTTCCATACTTTGTGCACATATGTTATTCTTGTTTCTAAATATGAAATATATTTCTATTTGTCTTTATATGAAATCATAATCTTTCATTTTTCCTTATATAACAACTAAGATATCTATGGAAAGGTATCAATCCCTTTTTCAGGTACTGAAGACCTAAATCTCGAGGAGCATTTGGAGAAAAGGCAAAATCACGGATCAACCTTCGATAGAAAGGTACATGTTCTTTATGTCCTATTTTCCTCACATATGTTTCTGAAATGATGTATGTCTTCAAGTCGAAACTTAGTACGTTGGTGACCCCAGGACCCTGTGTCATAAGGTAGAATCCTTGAACAACAGAACTGGCGACTCTGATGGGGGGTCTAGCTTGATGTGGGTCCTTTCCAGTAGAATTTCTAGTCCAGTTTTCACTCTTTATGTTTTGGTAGCGATCTACTTATATTTTTCTTTTAGTCAGTCTTGTTTTGTTCTTAGGATCCCTGGTCTATTATTTTTTCTTTTGAAAATTTTTAGTGTCATTCATAGGTTGTTGTGTATAGAGTCACGAATTATAGGCTACATTCACGGGTTTTTATATTGTCAGCTATTGTTCATTCGAGGGATGATGTTATAACAGTCTCGATTTCTTGTATAAGTTGTCCAATTTCTAGGGTTTTCCCTGTAGTGAGCATCTTGGATTCTTATACGCTTGTAGGGTTTCTTCCTTGGCTTAGGTTGTTCTGTTACTGAGAGCAATTCACTTCTGCTTGTTGAAAAAGTTTCTATTTGAGTGGGTTAGGTTTGATTTTTTGTGTGCAAGTTGTTTAGGTATTTCCTTCTTGGACTTATTGGTTCAAGTGCAAGTGTCTCTATGAGTTGTTGGATTCTGCCAGTCCTGTAGTACACTTGTCTGCATCTGATTACTTTGGTAGTGGTCTGAATGTGTCACTTTTACCAAGGTTTTGATCTACTTGTCTTTCAAAGTTGGTAGTTTAGCCCAAGTAGGGTTTAGGTCATCTTTACAGTGCTTGTTAAAGTTTGTCATTTTAAATATATGAACGCTTCTTTCTTGCATGTATACATATTCAAGTCAGCCTAGATTGCGTAGTTACATTTAGTTGCATCAAATTTTTATTTTTTGAAAAGAAAAACAAATAAAGCATTGGTAGCTGCATAGTTAGCTCTATATTAGGCTCATTACATTCTTGTTTTTCCATTATTTTCAAAAAATAAAAAAATAAAAAAGTCTTGTGTTTTCAAAGTTGTTTACAAATTTCATTTGTTTCAAAAAATAAAAAGGAAAAAATATTATTAATAGCAATTGTTTTTGAATTTTTTTACATAACCTTTGCTTTGAATGTTGAGTCAAAACATCATGAGTTTCAATTTCTTCAATTTGAGTAATATAATCCTTAAAAAGAATGCATAATTGAAAATTTATTAGCAACATTTTTCTTTTTAGGTTCTACATCAACTAGCTTAGGATAGGTTCTTAGATTAGAAATTTTTTTAATTATACAAGAGGATTTGAACTCAGACTTAGTGTCCAATCATTAGGTAAACCCAAGTTTATAAGGGATCAATAGGAAAGCTCCTCTAACACAGGAGTCAAGCACGAGGCTGTGTAAGAGCTTGGTTGCAGAGATAACGTCCAATACCTCATTCAAGCATAAACTAGGATTATTGTGCGTACCGAGGTTCTTTCAGAACCACTTTTTGGGCCCTATGAGGTGCCGGTGCGGTTAGAATTTTGGGCTCAGATACCCTCCCCATGCACACCATTCATACCTATGACTGTTCCACCAAAATATTGTTGTAATTTTGGTAGCCTTAGTATGCATACTTTAGGTTCTTACATAGGTGTTAGTGGAAGGCTATTTGCATTGCACCTAGGGTAGACTTGGAAGGAAACCTTGGTAGACAATTGGAGTGGGTGGTTTGGTGATTCAAATGCTTGCACCCAGAAAATGCATCATAAGATGCCAAGTAACTATTCTCCGATCTTCACTGGTTTGTTCTGGGAACTAATCATCCACTACATTCTATTGGAAGGTGTATCTATCGCCTGCCTGTGTTTGATATACTTAGGATATTTTTTTAGTGTACTCTCTGGTTTTCTTGTGTTATAGTTTGAAATTTAGGTGTGTGATATAAATTATTAGCCATGGAGGACCAACCTCCTCATAGGTCTAGAATATTTCAAAGCCTTCCTCGACTTTCAGTAGTGGAGCCTCCACCTTCACCTTAAAGGCATAGACTAGATACAAATGGTTCTTTTGAATTGACAGGTGTTAGTGAAGTTCCAGGTGAACCAGAACTTAGATATACTCAAGAATACATTCCACCAGTAGATATATAAGATTTGCAAGATGACGAGTTTGCAATAATCTATAATAGATCTCTTAATAATTTAAGTGACCCTGCGTTCGTTCAAGTTCTTCCTTTTAATTCACCTGAGTTTGGTGTTTCTTTGAGTTTAGGTATGTCTAGTTTAGGAGAAGGCATGTCTACCCCCACTTCAGCCAAGATAGTTGGAAGAGTATTTCCTCCACCGGTCAGTGCTCCAAGACCTAATGCATATGTTGCACCTGTAGTGTCTTTGAATTTTCCAACTCCACTCTCTCCTAGTGCTCGAGTGGTTAGTCCCTCAACACCTTCAAAAATTACTAGTCAGTCTGGTGGGGTGGTTAATGGGATACCCAGTGCACCTTTTACTTCTTCTCCCTTCCTAAAAAATACTCAAAGTGGCCCTCGTGGGTCCACTTCCTTTGTTCAAGTATTTTTGTGGAATGGAGGGAACATTCCTTCATCCACACCTTATGTAGGTTCATCACCTACTTATGTTGGTGTGTCGTATGGAAACCAGAACCCCTTTACATGTTTTATTTTTAGACCTATAGTCAAGTATCGACTACTCCATTTAGGATCTCTCCTTTTTCATAGTTTAGTGGGGGGATCTCAAATCCTAATTTTGCAGCTCCAGCTCTAGCTAGAACTGGCCAAACAACTTACCACACACCATAGGTTAGTAATCCTTTAGAATTTGGGTGGAACCATTTTCAAAAAATGCTACTATATCATAACTGGTGGATGGGTGTAACGCCAACCTCTCTTTTGGGAGCATCGTTGTAGGTACTTCATCGCCTCAGAATCCTCAATACCAAACTCCGACTATGCCAAAACTTCCCTTTCTGGAAATTTTAAACTTGCCAGATTTATTGAAACTGATGAATGATCCCGTGTGCCATAATACGACATGGCCACCTATCCCAAGCAAATTACCTTCAGAAATTCCAAAGTTTGAAGGGAAAATTGGTGAAGACCAACATGCTCATATCACAACAATTAATTTATGGTGCTCTTCCAACTCAATGAATGATGATTCCATTCGGTTGAGTCTATTTTAACGAACACTGACTAATGTAGCGGTAAAGTAGTACATTGAACACCTATTAGCCACATATGATAGTTTTCTTAACCTAGAAACTGTGTTCTTGAATCACTTTCAACTTCATGTCCAGTATGATGTCGACATATACCTTTTGTCGACCTTTCGACAAAAAAAGGAAACTCATATATCTAATCATATTCAAGAGTGGAGAAGGAGAAATAGGCTTATTAAAGCCAATATTCCTCCCGAGTTCTTACTGGAATGGTTTTTGAAGTATTTAATGCCTTATATTTCAAAAAAAATTTCCACACAGGGAGTGACTACAGATGAAGAATCCATTCTCATGGAACAACAACTAGATTTTATCTATGCTCAATCTGGGATTCTTTACGAGATTATTCCCGAGGCACCGAGGTCTAACACAGAGTTTGATAAACCCATTCCTGGACCCCATGGAGACAGTGTGGTAGGTTCAGTAGAAACAACCACTGTAGAGTCACTGGCTAAGAAACTCCATGAGCTGTTAGTGAAGGAGTATGCAATGGAGGTAGCCAAGGCTGCCACCCCCCCCCCCCCNAGGGTGAGGGGAACCAAAACAAACAAAATACCATGAACGATGATGAGGGGGGTAAAAAAGAGAAGAAGAAGGTCAAATTTCCTTGCAAGATGTGCCAAGGAGACAATATGACCTACCAATTCCCCTTGATAGATAAATCACAGAAGTTGCTAAAAAAAAAATAATCGATCATCCCGAAGGATCCATTTCCTAAGGGTAGAATACAACTTCTGGTTCCAAAGATGCTGGGGGCACACCAGGTGCTCCTCATACTAACCAGTCTTATATTAATACAGTCAGATACAGTACTTTGTTACAGACCAGAGAATTTTTTTATGAATCAGAGGCTCAACAAAAAGATAAGTCAACTACCAAACCTTCATCCCCACTTACAATTGAAAAACTGAATGTACCTTTCTCTAAGATACTTAAAGGTGTCTTTAAGAAGATATTTCATATCCATAATGCAAAGGATGCTTCGAACTACTCTGTCGTAGAATATTTAGCCCAAACACCTTGTGCAATGTTGGATTTAGAAGTGCTTAAGAGTTGTCCTTCGCAGTGATAAGCAATATTAGAAGCTATAAGCAATATGGAATGCATGAGCATGTTGGATAAGTTTAGTATTTATGAGCTTAAACCACGCCTACCATATCATGTGTCCTTTTTTATTGATGTCGTCCATGGCGGAAAAACCATCAAACGAACGGTTATTGTTGAAGGTGCTTCCACATACGTGATTTGATTTCATGCTAGAAGGATCTGGGATCCCCTAAGTTTGTCCCATCAAATACTTTGTTGACTACTTTTGATGGAAAGTCTTTCCATCTACATGGTATCTTGCCATATTTTGAAATAAAGTTGGCAAGGAAAGTGGTCTCTCTTGAAATCGAAGTGGTTGATGCTCCTTTGTACTACAATCTAGTTTTGGGGAGAAGTTGGACATATGCAATGTTCATTACTAATTCCTATGTCTTCTGAGTCCTTGTGTTTCCACACAAAGGAAACCTGGTCACAGTTGACCAGCTCACTTATACTCGAAAGGGTCGTTTGGAGACCACTGAGTCTACTGTACCCTTGATTGATCAGTCACGTCTGGAAAATGAGTTTTGGAGTTGGAATGTATACCTTGTTGATGGGCATGTTCAATATACTAAATCCCATAGATTAATTAGGTTCAATGAGTGTTCGAAAGAATATCTCTATGATTGTGGATAGAACTGACCCCTGGGTCCTCCCTTCACAAGAAGAACCTCATGTGCCCCTATTACCGGCATAGGTAGCTTATCAAGATATATATGATGTTGCTGCTGATTCCATCACAACTCCTCTAGTATCAGAAGAGTTGGATGAAGCCTACTTGTTTGTGTGGGAAGATAAATATACATATTCTTATGATTGTTTAGATATTTTTTTTTGCATCTAACGAAGCTATTATGGAATCCATGATTGGACCTGAAAAAATTTGTGAATATCTTCATCACAAATCTTTCTTTCTTCTGGAACTAAGCAAGATAGAAAATTCTGAGTTCCATATGAAACTAGCATAAGATGTTGATATTCTTGTTAATCCTTTTCCCAAGGAGGGGATATTTGTCGAGGGTAACATGAAAAACACATTCATACCACAATCCCGTTCAATATCTTTGAGAAACCAGATGTTGTGAAAAATGTGCATATTGTTGCAAACTGTTCTTCTAAAGAGATTTCCAGCTATAGTTCCTTATTTAAGGAATTCTGTGATCTCTTCACCTGGTCATATGAGGATATGTTAGGAATTAATCCATCAATTATAGAACATGAAATATGAACTTACCATAATGTCAAAACCATTCAACAAAAGAGCAGACCTGTAAACCTGTGGAAAGCGATAGGCGTCAAGGCTGAAGTGGAAAAGTTGTTGAAAGACGGATTTATCTACCCGATCTCTTTAACATAATGGGCATCCAATATTGTTCTAGTAGACAAGGAATAAGGGAATATACACATTTGGACATATTTTCATGATATAAACATGGCTTGTCCTAAGGATAATTTCCCCATGCCATTCATTAACTAGATTCAAATCAAATCGGAAGACCAAAACAAAAAAACCTTTATTTGTCCTTGGGGTACATTTTTGTATAAAAATATGCCTTTTGGCTTAAAAAATGTTGGAGAAACCTTTAAGAGGGCAATGCATTTTTATTTCCATGACATTAATCCCATTGTTGAGCCATACTTAGATGATCTTCCTACCAATTCTCGAAAGAGAAAGGACCATCCAAATCATCTTCGTTTAATTTTTGAACGATGTAGACATTATAAGATCCACTTAAATCCCCATAAGTGTGCCTTCTACGTCGATTTGTTCTGATTACTCATATTTATAGTTTCAAATAAAGGTATACATGTATATCCTTTAAAAGTTGAGGTGATTGTCAATCTGCCTCCTCCTCGATCTATCAGGCAATTGTGAAGTCTGCAAGGAAAGTCCAAATTTATTTGACGATTTATAGTAAACGATGCAAAATCAAGTCGATTTGGTCTGATTACTCAGATTTATAGTTTCAAATAAAGGTATACATGTATATCCTTTAAAAGTTGAGGTGATTGTCAATCTGCCTCCTGCTTGATCTGTCAGGCAATTGCGAAGTCTGGAAGAAAAGTCCAAATTTCTTTGACGATTTATAGTAAACGATGCAAAATCAACAAGGATTTCATGTGCTTACTTAAGCAAGACACTCCATTCCTATGGGATGAAGCCACACAACAAGATTTCGAGGCATTAAAAAAGGCACTACTATTGGTTCCTCTCTTCCATATGCTAGACTACATGACGAATTTTATATTGTATTTGGCCACATCTGAGTCAAGGATAGGAGTGTTGTTGGTTTAGGAATATGATGAGCTCCAAAAGAATGTTGCCTACTATATTAGTCACACTCTAGCAGGTCCTGAACTGAGATACTCTCATGTCAAAAAAATTGCTTTGGTGGAAGTTTATGCCATCCAAAGGTTAAGACACTATATTCTGCGAAGTACAACCACAATGGTTGCAGATGTAATTCCTTTCTAATATGTTTTATCTCAACAAATAATCGAGGGAAAATTTAATAAATGGATCATCATTCTCCAAGAGTTTGACCTTGATTTCTAGTCTGCTAAGTCAAAGAAGTCCTTAGTGTTAGCAGAAATGATTTCAAAATTCTTGACTGAAGAAATTGTAGTGATAGAATATGAGTCATTTTTGGATGAGTACATCTTCTTAATTTTGACCTCTAACCCTTGGTATGGAGATATCCTAGTATATCTCTAGACATTGAAATTTCCAACGACCTTTTCACAGGAATATCGACGTAAGCTTCGAGTGAATGCAAAAATATACCTTATAATTGGTGATACTTTGTATAGGAGAGGGGTATATTCTATCTTACATCGATGCCTCACCCATGAGAACATGTCCTAAATTATTCTCACAGGGAAGCATGTGGGGCTCATTTATCTAGGTTAGCAATGACCCAGAATATTTTACTTGCCGGTTATTTCTAGCCCACCATCTTCAAATATTGTGTGGAAGCAATGAAATGTAGTCATCCGTGTCACCTTTACAACAAGAAAATGTGGTCACACCCTGCTCCCATTTTTACCATCATCGTGGTAGGGCCCTTCACCAGTGGGGGGTTGATTTCATAATGTGCAACCCAGTGTCTGTTGGGGGGAATAAGTGTATCATTTTCATTGTTGACTACTTCATGAAGTAGGCAGAGGAAATTCCTACCTTTAAAGACGATGGTGAAATGGTGGCGTATTTCATTTTCAACTAGTTTATTGCTAGGTTCGGTATATCGAAGTAGATTGTCTCTAACCATGGAAGTCACTTCTAGAAGAGCATGATGACCGAATTGACCACAATTCTAGGTTTTAGGAAAGACCATTCCTATTCCTTCTACCCACAAGCGAATGGACAAGCAGAGGAAGTCAATAAGATGCTGAAAACCATTCTCAAGCGCACGATAAATGCGAGTAGGTCAAATTGGAACATCATGGTGTATCCAACACTTTGGGCATACATAATGAATGTGAACACTTCCACGGGTTTCTCACCTTTCCATCTCCTTCATGGGGTGGAAGCAGTCATTCTGTTGAATGCGAGATACCATCTCTGAAAATTTCCCTTCACGTGCTTCCCGACACTATGGATATTGAGGAACATTTTCTACATTTAGAACATATAGATGAGCAGTCCAGAGATGTGCTCATTGGAAATGAGGCACATAAGAACCAGGTTAAAAACCCATATGATAAAATCGTAAAACCTAGGGTTTTCTCTAAAGGTGAATGTGTCTTGCTTTGGGATCAAGACAAGGAACCCTTGGGGGAAGGTAAATTTAAATCCCTGTGGTTAGGACTGTATGTCGTGTCTAAATTTATGAAGAAGGGAGTGTACAAGTTAATCAATTATGATGGTAATAAGCTGTTGGAGCCCAAAAATGGGCTCTACCTGAAAAAGTATTATGCCTAGGCACAATGATTTTTCTTGTATTATTATTGTATATTATGTACAACGATTGTTACGAGTTAGTTTTTCTTACATAGTCTATTGTTGTTTACAATGTCTTCGTAGTGGTTCGTAGGGTTCACTTATGGCGCCATCCATCACAGTTGCAATCTAGCTTCAACTTCTGGGTCATTTATGCACCCATCGGACAACTAGTTGCCTTAGGTGGCGCTTGCCTAGGTCATGCAAATAATAATGTAGTTGAGTACAGTGATGTCATTGAGCTTCTTTGGGATGCTATTTCACATGGTATTACCTACGTGGAAGATAGGCTTGACTCCCAATTAGTGGTCTCTCAGCTTAATGGATTTTACCAGGTGAGACACCCTACTTTATTATGCCATTTTTTAACAATTTAGGTTACTTGAAAGGAGTTTTGAACATATTTCATATAATCACATTTCAAGGAATAAAAATATAATCATTGATGCATTTGTGAACTACATATTAGATTTGGCATTTGTCCCACACATTTTAAAATTGAATACACAGATACATTTGTAACACATGTAAATAACCAGGTAAATATATATATGTAAAATATGTCCATATACATCGAGTTTGATACGAATATCCTGTCAATAAGTACATCCAAATTACAAAATCAGATCAAAATCCATCATATGCTAGAACTAGGGATGCTCCTTAGCCTCCTAAGCTGCATCTTCCTCTACAGCCTCCCGATAACAAAGTACAACCTAGTTCACCCTTCAGAGAAGGCATAACCAAGGTGTAGGTACTCCTACAACATGCTGCTGCATTTCCATTGGTGTGGGGACATCATGGGTAAGTCTAGCCAGCTTCCCTTCTACAACTTGGAGCATAGCTCTATCACAACCAACTTCCACTAGTCGAACGAAGGTCCTTAGGTTCTCGTCTGGTCGGACAGGTCCTATATCTGCATATCATCAATACTTATCAAACTTGAGTACATATGTATATATCAATTTATGAACAAAATTTCATAAAAATTAAATATTTAAAAAGTAGAAATACTTACCCATATCTCCCCATGCTCTTGTAGGAGGGAGAGAGACCTCAGGACCACCTCGGAATTCTAAACCTGCATAGGGAAACTGCTCCAATGCGGGCACCTATCTACTCCACCATGAGTAGAAGCCATCATCATAAACACTATCAACTCCACCACCACCACCCTAGCAAAGAAATATATCACCCCACTGCATAAGTCTAGGCTTAGACGGTGGGGAGGGTGGCAGTATAACAACGGGGCTGAGGGAAGGAACCCTCTCGAAGAAGACGACACTAAAATGCTCGCATACCTAAAGTTATTCTTCCTTCCTCTCCTACAATCAGAGAGTTGTCTCTTCATGATCGGGAAAATCCTGAACACCATTCATACATCACTCCCTGTAGGCACTCCACTGCTATGTGCATATGAGTCTGCACAGCCAAATGTAAAGCAAATGATCCCTCCACTATGACAACTTTTTTCACTATCACTTTCAAAGGAAAGTTAGTGATCTGTGAGATCAGGATTTGGGTCCCCGATTTCTGAGTCCCTGGTACATTGTACGTGTTGATGTAATCTTGAACACTGAGAGGGTCACCCCCTCGATCGATACCCTCCATGTTCATAGGTGCCCCTGTGTGAGGGAAACCCATTATGAAATATATATCCTCTATAGTAAGCTACAAGGTTTCTCCTTGGAGGTCAAACAAACCAAGATCATGTTCACGTAAGTTCACCTTTCGAGAAATCAAACTTGTGCCCTCATGTTTGATGTGCGGTATAACTTGAGCAAACCACACATTCTAAGAGCATTTAAAGTCATGGGATCACCCATTTCTAGCCGATCCATGTCCTCATGTTCCCTTTCACGTCACTCTAGAACCATGGTTACCTTCCCAAACAACATTTTATCCATTAATTATTGCTTAAAACCATCTCTACGCAGTATTCATGACTGTTTAGTGTAAACAGTGCGATCCATTCATGGGTTGCTCATTACGAACCCATGATTACAATGTGATGTAGCGAATTTATAGAAGGATACCTGCGATTACGGTGTAGTTCCTTTAGGGAAATCCAAAAACCCAATTTTAAACATGAAATTTAAAAATTAAAGGCATGAAATTGAAGTAGAGGGAGATATGAATCACTTGTAGTTCGTGGAATGAAGATTCGTCCACCGTATTTCCTACACCGATTGTTTTAAGTAGAGAGGTAAAATGGTCTAAATATGGAAAAAACTTAAATGGTATGTTTTTCTTTCTATTTTGAACTATTTATAGTAAAAAATTTAATTTTTACCCACTTTTGTATAGTTGAAGTTAATTTTTTGTTATATGAACTAGTATAATGTGTCTTTACCTATGTTTTACAGGTCCTGGATGAATTGAAACATGTTTTCCCTTTGCATTTAGGGTAGGATCTAGTTCTGTTTGCATATTTTGTAGTTATACCTTATTCCCTAATGAACTTTAGGATCTCTTTTCATCCATGGATTATGATTTATGACCACCCCTTACCTTGCAAACATCGTTGTTCTTCCATGGTTAGGGCCTCTTTTACATGGGTAACCCTAGTTAGAAAATTTTCTTGTCATTTTGGTGCCCATGTTGTAGTTGTGCTAGGTTGCGGAGAGCCTTTGTAATCATTTTTCATACCAAAATGAACCTCATTTTGCATATTTTACCAAGCTACCCTTGATTATAAAGCTATTGCCCTTATGGCGTTCTCTTTAAGCCTTGGTCTGAATCCTTAAAATTGACTGGATAACCAAGTTACTTGTTCTTTCATACTTGTTAAAGTAGTTGAATGATCATCCACATATGTGATATTTTAACCCTTTTTTGGACCATGTGGATTAATTATGAAAAAATAATACTCTATTTTCTTCAGAATCTAGAACAATATCTTCAGGCATAGGTTTATCTCTTTTTTGGACTTGAAGGAGTAAACTTACGAAAAAGGAACCTGCTCGAGCTTAGTTTTCTCTTTTTTTTTTTTTCTCCTGACCTAAACTTGAAAAATATTTCGAGCATTCTTTATTCCATTTTCATGCTCGTTAAACCCTAGTACAAATCATTGAGTTTACTGTTGTTTGTCCCATTCTCATAAATAAATGAAACTTTCTTTGTGATATTGTCTTCCTTCACACTTGTTAAACTAAGGCTATGTGCTTGTCTTTGAAGAAGCATCACTTGGGTGTGGGTGTACTCCTTTTTTGGACGTTGTTGACTAAGTAAGGAAAAGGTATACCTTAGTTCTTCTGAAGCTAAGAGAGTTCTCCTTTGGATTGTTTTATACTATTTCGGACTCAAGAGACTAAATTTATGAATAACAACCCCCCTAGATTCTTCTTTGTAATTTTTAGAGTCTCAAAACTATGAAAGCACCGAGGAACACTTACTAATTTAGGCTCATAAAATCCACGGATCATTAACATATGAAGCGTTATTCTCTCTTCTCTTCAAGATTGTAAAAAATGAAGAAAGACTCGAGTTGAATTTCTTGTTCTCGTTAAAACTTAACAAGAAAGACAAGGAAGAATTTCACTATTTGGGTTATAATTTTGCTGGCAGCATGTCATCCTTGAACAAAGCACTCGTTTGGTCCTTGCAATACTTATGTCTCAATTTTTCACTTCTCAGTTCAACTATCACTTCGAGTCATTACTCCTCCACGTGTCCTTAATACATGGGGAATCTGTTCCTGTCTCCTACATGACAGATAAGTACCATTTGCAAGTCTAAATATGCCTTGGTTCATCTATGTGTCATGCTCATTGTTTAAGGATATTCACCCCTGTTTGATCATCCCGATACCTATCATTATTATTCCTGAGATTACCTTGCGTATACCTTCCCTTATCTAGTCATCTTGTTAATCTTTTGATCTGTTGAAGGATTCATTGCCTTCCTCCCCGCACTACGACTTCTAATCAGTACCTCCTACAGAAGAAGACCTAGGGTTCCAAAGATGGTACCTTAGGATTCACTACTCAAATTGGTGGACTCCACATAAGTAGTCAATATACCTCATTTAGTGACACTCTAATGGATTCCTTCCATATTCAACTTCAACTCCTATATTCAAATGGTAGGGTCATACTAATTTCTATGGATTTGGACAAAGAACTTAGGTTACAATCTCTATAACCTAAGTTGTGTAAGATCATGCTATGATTTTTGACACTACTTCTAGATATTGAAGAATCATCATTGTATTATTGTGGTTTTGATCCACCATTGAAAAACATACATGTCTATGTTTCTCGTATTGTATTATGTAATTGAATCTTGTAAAAAAGATAGTGTTCCACTGTATTGAACATGGCATCCTTAGTAATGACTTTGTACATTACTTTGATTTCTCTATTTCAGGTACCTCTCTGCGACTTTGATAACTGAGTTTCTCCATGAAAAAATATTTTTAATGTATTTCAGCCATCGCTTCCCTCTGACCTCACACATTAGGGGGAATCTATTATATTATGAAATGATACTTCTTCGTCTAAGTACTGACACTGAGCATGTCGATACAAAAAAGGAAATTATGGATTGAAGTATCCTGAAAACTATAGATGAAGAGAAGCCTTAATGCACATTACTTCCTTTAGCCTTTCCCATGTCTTTAAAAGATTTTGTCTTACATTCGTGACTTCTCTCATTGCAAGTCGTGAATCATTCGTGGGTAGCGCCATATGCAACCCACAAATAGATGATCAAATGTTGCATTTTCTGGTTGCATTCATAAGAGTCACGATTCATTTGCAGATGCCTATATATGCACCTGCTAATACCTTAAGACAAAAGTTAAAAATAAAAACATTATTAGTCAGGGACAGTTGGGTTCGAAATCATAACTTCCCCAACCTCCCTAACCATCCTAGACATAGTAACTTATCCTCTTCAACAAGTATAAATAGAGGGGCAAGGTCAAGGATAGAGGAAGAAAGTTAGAAGAGAAAGGTTATGGTTGAGGAATACATTGGAGAAAGGAGCAAGAGAACTCATTTCCTGGTCAACAGAGAGGCTTGTCTCAGATATGGTTGTAATGTTCCCTACTACTTATGAATAACGAGTGATTTTATTCCATACTTTATGCACATATGTTCTTATTGTTATGAAATATGAAAAATATTTCTATTTCTATTTATATGCAATCATAATATTTAATTTTTCCTTATATAAAAACTAAGATCTCTGCACAAATATATCAATATATTTTGCAGGTACTGAAGACCTAAATCTTGAGGAGCATTCGGAGAAAAGGAAAAATATTGCATCAACCTTCGATAGAAAGGTAAATGTTCTTTCTATCCTACTTTCCTCACATATCCTTCTGAAATGTTGTATGTCTACAAGTCAAAACTTAGTACGTTGGTGACCCCAGGACCCTGTGTCATAAGCTAGAATCCCTGAACAACAGGAGATTCCTCAGAACACCAATTATAGCAAGTATTTCTCCTCTCCCTGTCTAGACACCTAAATTGTTTATGTTTTATAGTCTTGGATATTTTTACTCACAAAATCCTATTCCAAGACTCTAAAACCTAAGCTTGTTGGTGCACCTTATAAAATAAAAATTGTTTTAATCAATTCTAAATTAAGCGTTTATTTTAAGTGGTTGTGCTTACTCAAGGGATTTGTTCACGAAACTAGTGATTTTATGACTCAACAATCAAAGCAAATATGCAACCTCAAAAAAATGCTAAGTGAAATCTTGTTTTCCAAATGAAAATATGGCATGCCACTAAATGTAATGCACAATAATTCATTTTACTTTTCAAATGCAAATGAAAACTTTCATGAGTGAAAGCCTAAATCCTAATCTCATCCCAAGAAAACCAATGCAAGTACTTAATTTCATGCTCATGCTCATGCAAATGAGTATGCAACAATGCTACTATTTTTGTATTTTCAAAGTAAATGAGTGAAAATGCAAAAAAAAACCATGAAATTCTCAGTCCCTCCAGCAAGAAGAAAACACAATCGAAGAAAGACACCAAGACTTAAGGACTAGTGCACTAATAGAAAAACAAAAATAGAGAAACTGATAAGAACAACTTTCTACAAAAGATCAATAAAAAGAGGTTTATAATCACAAAAGGACAAGTCAATAGACAACATAAGGACCCTGGAAGACCCAACAACACTGTCAATCCACCCATAAACTTCTCACACCAAGATACCAACTAAAATGGGAGATATACGTGATTGTTCAGAGAATAGTAGGGTATGTATGTGATTTGACAGAGGACAACCCGCATATATACATGACTGTATGTAATGTGACTTGTGTATATAAGGGATAAGGTGGTAAAAACTAAGCCAAGGGATTAAAAAACCTAAGGAATTGTCAATGGATGAACACACTACCAAATGATACATAGAGACATAGAGAAATAGAGATCATTTTGAGCAAAAATGTACCCAAAAACCCCAACAAAAAGGAAATTCCCTAATCGAGTCTCCAATTCTGTTACAAAGAAAATATTCCTATGGTTTGGGGTGGAACAAAATAGACATTATGAATGCATAAATTATATCCATTCTCAATCACGCTAGATAAATTTAAAGAAACCAACAACTAAGGGATCAAAATCGTACCTCAACTTGACGTTTGGAGAAGCACCATTGAGCTTAGCATCAAAAGCTTGTCCCTACAATTTTGTTTCAACAACAAACATATATCCAAGCATGAAATATAATAAGTGTTAGTATTCAATCTAGCATAATCCATTTAAGCATGTATAAAGAAATTACACCCATGGATAAATATAAAAAATTGCACATGAAATTTGGACGAGAAATTAATATTTCTATTAATGTAAAAACAAAGATACAATTGGATAACCTCTACAGGAAGCTCATCGGAACCGAGAAATCGAGTCCCTCCCCCTAGGCCTCCACCACTTCAATCCTCCATACAAGGAAAGCTCACAAAATAGAATCGAGAGCTTGGGACATGAATGAAAATGGTTCTATCAACAAGGACAACAGGATGCAGACTCAATTATATGGTAATGGGGAAAATTTTTGTGATAGTCTCTTTACTCTCTAAGTTTATGCTCCTCCAATAGGAAATGGAGGGTCGAATCAGAGTGTTTCTTAGCATATGGAAGGCCAAGGATCATGGTATTTTTTACTTGATGAAGAAAAATCCAATTTTATTTTATTTTATTTTTGAGCACAAAACCTGATGTACACGGGTTGCAATGGTGCAAGATGGATATACGTGAGTTATATAGCTGATGACCCATGTGTTACAGTGGATTTTACCACACATGGTGGATCACACCTTTATGGCCTTCCTTGTCCCTCTGCAGACTCTTTGGACCTCATGGACCATTTTTGTACCTTTGATGTTTCCAAGATCATCCCTAAAAACATGCCTTATTTGCTATATGTGACTTTTAAACCTATTCTCGCATATATACGCGGATTTGACCCTCAAACCTGCATACATCGGGATGTGTACAAAAGGCCAAATAGTTTTGGATTTTTCCTTGATGTGGATCCGAGTCACTTGTCTCTTGGCCTTCCATATGCCTTGAAATTGCTCGAATTTGACCTTCCATTACCCCATTGAAGCACTATATAAGGAACCCTTTTGATACATTGAAAAGGGAGGAATTGAAGAGCAAGAAAACTATAGTCCATTGTTGTCAGAGCTTATACTTTAATCTGCATCCATTTGTCCCTTAGAGCACTTTGTGTTATTCCCAAGCTTTCCTTTGCTTGTGAGCTTGCTATTGAGAGATGGAGGATTGAAGTGGTGGAGGCCTAGGTGGAGGAATCAGTTTATTCGATTCGCAGACGTGCTGACAAAGGTTGTCACTATTGTAATATCTATTTTATATTAATAGAAATATCTTTTCCTATCCAATAATGTGTATTTAAATCAGTATTGAATCCATGGATGCTTTTAAATGCTTATATGTTATTGATTATATATGCTAGAGTAGGTCTAACACCATCATATAGAATGCTTGTCTTGTTTGCTGAATATTGAGAGAGCAAATTACTACTACAAGTGAGAGTGGAAAAGCTCAACGGGGATCTACATCAAACGTTCGGAATAAGGTATGTTTCGAGATCCTTTAGTGTTAGATATTTGGTTTCTCTTGCATATGGGAAAGGATTGATTTCTGAGGTTACTCTGTCTATTGTGGTACCCCAAGCCATAGGAAGTTTTCTCCGTAACACCATGTATGTCTTCAAAGATGACTTTTTAAGGGCCAGACAAAAGCATTAGGGATATACCGAGTAAAATGGGTATAGGGAGTCTATATAGGGACAAGGGATGGCCATGAAGGCATGATACATGAGGTGTGGAAAATCATGCTATAACAATATCGAATCTCAAAATTTATCCTACAAGGACATTAGTTGACACCATACAATTTTAATTAAACCTCCTAATCAAATCACTAAGAAAGGTAGAAAAAAATTCTTGAGCTTGTTACATATATTTAGGATTTACATTATGAGAGTAAAGTTCTCAATGTGGGATGGGAATCCAACTTAATTTCCCTTTCTTACCCTCAAATACGTTATTCTCCATAGTTTGAGAATTTGCATGATTACTTAAGCTTGTAATGCACAAAACACATATGGCATTTATTTTCCCGAGTCTGTATAAGTATTACTTAAGCTCATCATCTTCCTTTATTTTCATGAGTGAGGCCCTTCTTGGTGATTCATGAAGTCAGAAGGATTATTATTGGAGAAATAAACTTGTAATATTGGAAGGAAATAGATTCCAAGGGTATGAATTTTACTACAATATCTCGAATTAAAGGTTTGGATGGTTCTTTATTTCAACTTCCATATGGTTGGTATGAAAAATATAGGAAAACTAGAGAGTGTGGATATACGAAATTTTGAAGGAAACAGATTAAGAAGATCACGATGTAATCTATTTCTAATATATATCGCTACTCATCTTCACCTTATTTTTCATGTAACTTTTCAAATGACCTTCTTCATAATACTATATAGAATAAAGATTATGTTCAGTGATTTTGAAAGGGATCAAATTAATCTAAAACAAACACACATAGAGAGATATATGCACACACACACACAAACACACACACATGCACACATACACACATGCACAAACACATGCACACACACGATAATGATTGTCTATAATTTTTATATTATTGTCGATTCCAAACAACATATATTCATATTAATTATGAATCTATAAGTGTCAAAAGGTGTTGAACACGTGAGAATCAACTACCACACACACACACACATAGAAAATCAATATCATCTAGAATTTTTATATGGTTGTTGATGCCAACCAACATAGATCCTTTTAACCATGAATCTATAAGTGTCAATAGGTGCTGAGAAAGTGACATTGAATTGCCAATGATAGGATATGGTTGTTCCTCAATTATTATGGTATTTCATTGCGCGGAGAGGTGCTTTCTACAGCTCAAATGGGAGAGATGTGTCCCATCTGTAACGGTGACGTGGCACATGTCGGCTCCATAAAAATAATAATAATGAAAAGTAAAAAATAAAAATAAAAAATTATAACATGTGAGCTTATAATTAAAAAAATAAAAAATAAAAAATATGATACTCATACAAATATACAACCATATTAGGGAAATACTCACAATCTTACAAACTAAGTAGTAAAATACCAACACTAGATTTACCTTAGAAAACCCCGTAGGGAAAAACCAACCTTCAATGCAAATAAAACTAGCAAGAAACCACGGGCCACTAAAACCATGTTCCTTAAACTACTTACATCCTTTCTCATTCCCAAGTCAAGGTTAACCTTCAATGCAAATAAAACTAGCAAGAAACCACTGGCCACTAAAACCATGTGCCTTAAACCAGTTACATCCTTTCTCATTCCCAAGTCAAGGTTATATTAGAAAAGCAAGCCATTTCTCAAAAACATTTGGATAAATGTTTAAAATCTTCATTTGATGGTAAAATGTTTTCAAATTCCAATTTATTCTGGAAATCTAGATTTTAAAATTTTATATGGATTATTTTACTCATTAACTACTCTTAATATTCATTATTAGTTTTAAAGAAAGAAAAGTAAAGAAATTTTTGGAAAAATATTTGATTATATGATTATTAATGTTACTAAGCTCATTCTTCTAGTGATATTTACCCTCTTTTGAAATTACTTAAGCAAGTTGGCCATGTCCCTTCCAAGTAGGAATACTTATTAGACATTTTTGTAAATTAAAAAGGGTTTGCAACTGAAGAGAACTTGATCCCTCTCAGCGCTTAGTAGAGCCATAGTTAAGATGGATATACACTAGTTTAATCATTTTATTGTTAAATCGATGAAAACAAATTACCCAAAATAGGGTACGGTGGTTCACAATAGTTGCTCATACAACTAATTATTGTTGAACTAGTAACAAATAATTAACCCTCAATATAATATGGTTAACCGTTCACACAATTAATTGTTTAGTTTAAGTGATTGTGGAATATATATATATATATCTTGTAGTGTAAAAAATAGTCATGGATTTGTGATCCTGTTACTATGCAATCTATGATATCCAATTTTTAAGCAATACGAATATTGATTATTTTCCCTATGGATGTTTCCTTGATATATAAATCATCAATTTTTTATGACGTAAATCTTTGTGTCTTATGTGATCTCCATTATTTTCTTGTTTATTTTCCACATATATGAATCTCTATGTATTCCTAGGCCCAAGAAATGGTATTAGTGAATTGGGAAGAGAGTTGGCATGAATTAGCAAAGAGGATCCAGATAGAACCTATTTGGGCATGATCTATCAAAGAACACCATAGGGAAAGGAGATAATTTCAGTCACATAAGGCACAATGTAGACCCACATGTGGAGCCTTGTTGGCACAATTCCTTGGATTCTGTTTAGTGGAGGCATAACTAGATAAGGAATCACCCATGTGGTTTTTGTTTGCTGCCATTTTTTATTATTGCAGTGTTGGAGGTGTTATCCTTGTCAAAGATATATTCCATGGAGGAAAATAAGAGGGGCCACAACCCCAGAGGGAATTGAAACCTATCATAGGTTTATAGTGGAAACATAGAGCTATGATAGAACCTCTATTTTTAAGTCTTACTTGGAATATCAATATCAAAAAAATAAGGAATGGTTTCCTTGGTGGATATTCTGGTGGTGTGGGTTATCAAAGGCTTCTTGTAGGACTGTTTGAGCCCAAATGAACTACAGGTGCATGGAGGACCACTCACCTATGAAGGAGAAGAGTTACCCTAGAGTTAAGGGGAATAATTCTTTTTTATTATTATGAAAAACACTACAAGTGAAATTCCCTCATAGCGTTATGGAAAAAGGTAGTTTATACATCCATATACACTCTCACTTAGTAAGAGAAAGAATCACGTATAGACTTGCATCCATTTTATTTTTCACTTCTCTAAGTTAGGAGTGTCCAAAATCACATATTCCTACTTGATCATTAAGAAACAACTTAAAACAAGAGGCATTAAATCATCCTATTCGAAGAATCACCTAAGGATGTCATGATAAAAAGAATCGCACATACAAACACACTTCTGCAAGGATATTGAATATATATGTGTTTATTTTTTATATATGGGAAAAATACTCTTTGAAAAGTAAAAGGACTCAAAAGTTTTCTTTTTTAAAGTTGAAATATTATTTTGAAGTATTATTAGGACTTGAAGTTGAGTAGGAAACTGGGAAGGGGGGAATTGTATACAATCCATGTGGATGTCGATATTGTCTAGAGCATCAAATGGAAAAACATTCAAGTGCAAATTTCCACGAGCAAAATCTCAAAGAAAATGATAACTTCAAAATTTGGAAGCTTAAAAGGTAGGATTTGTCAGTGCAATAAGGACCACAAAAGGAATTGGTAGGAAGGACAAAGAGACCAACAAGTATCACTGGAAAGAACTAGGAAGATCTAGATACAAGAACTCTCATCACTATCCATTTGTGTTTGGTAGGTGGAATTTTGTTTAACATTATTGGAGAGGAGACAACAATAGGCTTATTGATAATATTGGATATCCTTTACGTGACAAAATACTTGATGAAATGAATCTACTTAGGGACTCAATTGTACATTTTGTGAATCAAATAAGGTACAAAAATTACTCCCCATTTAAAAATATTCAATAATTTGATTTGTCAGTTAACTAGTAGGGTTGTAAGTACAATGACAAAGATAAGTGCTAGTGGATAAATCTACTCAAGCGGACTCAAGCCAGATCTCCCTAGTCCAAGTGGATCTAGAACAAATAAAGTATAGAATACAAACTACTTTCCTAGATCAATCGAAATGCATGATGAAGAGATGGGTACCTTAGCTCATATCTATGAGTCTTCTGCTTGTATTTTCTCCAAGCTGTAGACCTTCAGACCTGCAGCTGCAAAGCCTTATCCAAGAGACATAAAAAAAAAAAGGTGAAAGCATACATAACTTATCTAAGCTAACAATTAAGGAAGTAATCTCTAAACATCATCAATACAACAACATTTATGGAAAGAGATTTGTATTACTGTAATCAAGGGAATACATAGCTCTACATAGGGAAAGAGCATCACAACCTAGCCTTAACGCTGCAACCTTCCATCAAATAATCCAAGCCAATCCTCCAAAGGATGATGACATGACTCCCAAAGGATGATAGGGATCACCTAGGAAATCCACCAGCATAAGATTACTATAGTCTTTCCTCCCTTCACCATGGAGAGAGGGTTCAATTTATAAGGCTAAAGGGATAGATTAGGTTGAGGATTAGGAGGAGGGGTGTAAGGGATATTCCCATTAGGTTAGGGAAATAAATTCCACATCACCTAGAAGCTAGGGATGATCCTCCACCTCATCCATCTTCGAGAAGGGTCCCGAAGCTTCGAATTTCGCCCTCTAAACATCACAGGTGCACCTTGCAGTAAGAGACAGAGAAAAAAGGAGGGGATGGCACACCTTGCATGATGGGAAAGGGTTCCAGTGGCACTCCTTGCATGAAGGGAAATAGAGCTAGCAAGGGGCTGGTGCACCTTTCCTTAGGATAAAGAGTGCCATCCCTCCTAGAGGAGGAAAAAGGGATAGGGACAACTTCTAACTGAATGCACTGTAGCTAGGGAAAATTTAGGGATTAGGCACAAGATTGACACATGGATCATGATGAGGAGATTTTATTGTAACAGAATCACCCCTAAAGAATGAAGCTAGATAAATATTATAGGTGAAATGCTTTGTAGAGTAAAAAATCGAGGCAAAGATGTTGGTTGGAAGCTACTATAGTACCACTGAATCAAATCTCAAATGACTCTTAACATAGCTGCTGACCAATACACTACAGATACATGGTAGTAGAGATCGAATGAACACAATCATGTCTACTAAACACAGGCGTAGATCCATGATGAGCTGATAACGCAACCACGATTAATACAAAGTGGATCCATGTAATATGACTGAAAAAACTCCATCGCAAATTGGGCGAGCTATCATATAACTCCAGCTATTTCTCCAGATAAATATGCTCAAGAGGAATCAAGTATATCTCCCTATTCCAAGTGTATATAGAACAAATGAAGTACATAATACAAACTACTTTCCTAGATCATTCAAAATGTAGGATGAAGAGATGGGTACCTTAGCTCATATCTATGTGTCTTCTCATCCTCTTTGCTCCAAGCTCCAGACCTTTAGATATTCAGTTACAAAGCCTTATCCAAGAGACAGAACAAACAAAAGGTGAAAGAATACATATATATAAGCTGATCTAAGCTAACAGTTAAGGAAGAAAGCTCTAAACATCATCAATACAACAACATTTATGGAAAGATATTTGTATTACTGTAATCAAGGGAAATACATAACACAACATAGGGAGAAAATGTCACAACCTAGCCTTAACGTTGCAACCTTCCATCCAAAAATCCATGCCAAGCCTCCAAAGGATGATGATATGCCTCCCAAAGGATGAGATTTTTCCTCCCAAAGGATGATAGGGATCACTTAGGAAATCCACCATCATAAGAGTACTATTGTCCTTCCTTCCTTCACCATGGAGAGAGGGTTCAATTTATAAGGCTAAAGGGATAGAGTAGGTTGAGGATTAGGAGGAGGGGTCTAAGGGATCTTCCGATTAGGTTAGCGAACTGATTTCCACCTCACCTAAAATCTAGGGATGATCCTCTACCTCATCCACCTTCGAGAAGGGTCCCAAAGCTTCAAAATTTTCCCTCTAAATATCACTAGCGCACCTTGTAGTAGGAGACAGAGCACTAGAGAGAGGATGGAGAAACTTGCATGAGGGGAAAGGGTGCCATTAGCTCTCCTTGCATGAAGGGAAAGAGAGCTAGCAAGGGCCTGGTGCACCTTGCATTAGGAGAAAGAGAAACATACCTCCTAGAGGAGGAAAAAGGGCTAGGGACAACTTTCAACTTAATGAAATTTAGCTAGGGAAACTTTAGGGATTAGGAACAAGGATGAAACATGGCTCATGATGAAGATATTTTGGTGTAACTAAATTCCCCCCAAAGCATGAAGCTAGATAAATACGATAGTTGAAAATATTTGTAGAGTAAACAATTGAGGCAAGGATTTTTGTTGGAAGCTACTACAGTACCATTGAATCAAATACCAAATGATTCTTAACATGGATTCTGACCACTACACTGTAGATACATGGTAGTAGAGATCGAATGAACACAATCATGGCTACTAGACACAAGCATATATCCATGATGAGATGATAACACAATAACAACCAATACAAATTGGATTTGTGTAATATGACTCAAACAAATGTTAAAATTTTCATTTAAGCTTATGATCTTAGGATATTATCTAAGAGAATAACATGCACAACAATAATCACAAGAGACAAGAGATAAAGAATTTTCCTCGGGGAAACCATAAAGGAGAAAACCCCACAACTTCCTCAGAGATAGAATGAGCACCAATGGCAATAGTAAAACCCAAAGATAGAAAATATGATCTCCACAACTGTTCTCTCTCTCTCTCTTGAGAGAGCTTCTCCTTCTCTCACTCATGCGCCCCAGTGAGTGAGTGTGTGTATGATAAATAGAGAGGCTCACTCTCTATTTATATTCTTTCGTTCACTTAATGTCCACTCCAACAAGTCGGCCTCAATTAACAATTACTTACTAAGGGCCGACTTCTCTAGGAGAGTCTATTAACCCTAGTGCCCCAAAATTGTAGGGACTTCACCCTCTGATCAACAAGGAGGGTTAAACTTGACTCAAATGTTGGGACTATTTCCCCGAATTACAATGGAGGGTTAACCTCAATGACTTTACATAACTTCTTTATATTAGAGATGCTTCCCGATAGAAACATTGGGGTACAATACATAAGATATACTAGTGAATACATTCTGAAGTTACAAATACATCAACACTCCCTCTTAAATAGGAAGGTATTCTCTCAACACAATTTATCAGCACAATTCTTCTACTCTGTATCATCTGGATCATCATCAATTCATTTTCATCTTCAAGTCATCTTCATCAAGTATGTATCATCACTGGATCATCACTTGATCTGGAGCATCACTAGATCATCATCAAGTCTGGATCATCACTTGATCTGGAGCATCACTGGATCATCATCAAGTCTAGATCATCACTGGATCATCATCAAGTCTGGATCATCACTATATCATCATCAAGTTGTTGATGTATTTATAACTTCGGAATGTATTCACTTGTATATATTATGTATTGTACCACGATGTTTATTCTGGGAAGTATCTATAATGTAATTGAGTCATGTCATGCCCCGATGTTCCTATCAGGAGATTCAATAATGTAAACAATTCATGTAAAGTCATTGAGATTAACCCTCCATTGTAAGTCATGGCAATAGTCCCCACATTTTTTTCAAGGTTAACCCTCCTTGTTGATCGGAGGGCAAAGTCCCCACAGTTGCGGGGCACTAGGGTTATTAGACTCTCCTAGAGATGTCGGCCCTAGTAAGTAATTGTTAAGTGGGGCCGACATGTTGAAGTGGACATCAAGTGAATGAAAGAATATAAATAGAGAGTGAGCCTCTCTATTTATCACATGCATTCACTCACACTCAGTTGTAGTGCATAAATGAGAGAGAATAAGTTGTTGGGACAAGAGAGAGAGACTACTGCTATTGGGAGATCATCTTTATGTTTTCAGGTTTTAATATTGGTGTTGATTCTATCTTTGAGGAAGTTATGGGGTTTTCTCCTTTATGGTTTCCCTGAGGAAAATATTTCTGTCTATTGTCTCTTGTGTTTGTTTGATGTGCTTGTTATTCTCTTAGTTAAAGATCCTAATATAATGCTAGCTTGAATAATAAAAATCTAACATGGTATCAGAGCTAACCTGAGAAATAGAAATTGTGCAGCTATAGAATCTAGGGATTCTTACCTTTTGGTTCTCTCTCCACAATCCATCAGCAAAAGTATGCCAGGCTGACTCTCCATTGAAGGGCGCATCTTTCTGTCGAAGCAGAATTCGATTCCAGACAATTTTAGTTTTTGGTGCGGGAAATTAGGGCTTCTAACAGAAGAGGAATTTTTGAGTGAGCCAAGAATATTATTTCTCACCTCATAACAATATAATTTTATAGACTTGGGTCGATATTTTTGGTTGGGTGAAACTCCAGGAAAGTAAAACCCTAGTTTGACCTCGGGCTGGGAAAACCCTAAATACTAAAATTGATAGGTTTTGGTACATTTGATATATCTTGTGAATTCAGAAGTCTCAGGGGTTGAAACTTTCACATGTTGAAGATAAAATCTTGATGTACACTATGTCCAAGTTTCAGCCTCAGATTCTCTATATTATAGGAGATATGATTCCTCCAATTTAGGGTTCCAGCCTCTCCCAGGATTCATCCCCAAATAGGACACCTGAGGAGAATTGCTATATCTCGGGATACGAAGGTCCAAATGAAATTTCTAAAGATGTTCCAGAAAGGGAGCAGAATTTACTTTCTTTTTTCCAAGTTTCATACCCAGAATATCAAACAGTGACACATGGAAGTCTATACAACTTTTCTATGCGGAATAGTCCTGAAACATGTCACCTTTGGAAACCGCTCATAAGGCCCAATTGGTGAAACCAATTCTGATGAAACCTATGGAGTTGGAACAGGGACAGGCAAGGATACCTCAATGCAAATTTTCATACATAGAGGAACATTAATTTCAGAGATAACATAGAAACACTATCAGGAATTTCTGCAGAAGAAATTGGAAAACTAGGGCTTCCTGTTCCGGGAGCTGCTCTCCATTGTTTTCAGAAAAGAAGTACATTGGACAGCTCAACTTTAAGAGGTTTATATTTCTATCCAATCATATCTGAAATATTACAATTTTTTAAAATTAGAGTTTCTCTGACAAACCCTAGATCATCCAACTTCGGAACCAGGACGAACACGTCAAATTAGTAAGATCTAATATTTTGCTAATTTCATTTGAGGTTCTCATTTCAAAGTGATCTATCACATCAGCTTTATGATAAGATTGGTGAAGTTGAAAACTTCCAAGCATGGAAGTATATGACCTCTCTGAAGAAAATGAATTGGACACCTACATAAGTAGAGAAGTTCCAGTTCCAGAGGGAAATGAGGCTAAAAGCCTTACACCAGAAGAACTTGGTCAAGGACAAGAAGATCATTGTTGATTCAATCACGGATCACCTTATACCACAAGTGTCTTCCCTAAAGACACCGAAAGAGACGTTTGATTCCTTGACCAAGCGATTTGATGGAAAGAACATAAATCAGAATATGACCTTAAGAAACCAGTTGAAGAATGTGAAGATCCAGAATGCAGAGACCATACAGTCATACTTTACACGGGTCTCTCAAATCAAAAAACAACTTGAAGCAGTAGAAGAAGAAGTGGAGAATGCAGAAGTTGTGATAACCACCTTGAATGGCCTCCCAGGATCATGGGATTCATTCATTCGAGAAATGTGTGCCATAAGGAAGTGATTACTTTCAACAGACTCTAGGAAGAAGAAGAAGCTCGACTCATAATACGAGAAGAGAAGATGGGAGCAACTGAAGATCAAGCTCTCACTATCCAAAGAAGATCCCTCAAGTGATGAGGAATACAAAGGACTCAACTCTTGAAGAAAATATTATCCATATTAGCATTTGGATAAGAAATGATGAATGAAGAATATGATGAAGCTGAAGGCTCAAGAAGGAGTCTACCCACGAAACAAATAAAGATAAGTATTCAATTGTCATTTCATGATATTGTTTTGTTATGCATTTATTTATATTTAGTTAATGTATTATGAATGATACAATATTTGCATTAATGACAGTATACTACTAATATGCATGTAATCGGTAAGTAGCTCATGGTGCTATACAACTCTCCATTGCTACTTATCTAGAATGAAACCTCTTTGCCGAGATATTGGATTAGTGCACAATCTCAATGTTGTCCTGGTAGAGATGGAAGAAATTTAGAAAGTTTCCATGAGATATGGATGAATGTTGTATTGGCTAAAATAGTTGCATAATCACATATCTTGATGCAAAAGAAATTTTCATTATGAATATACCTTATGAGATGTTTCTAACCATACAACTAATGCATTTGATTTGTAGGAAAGATTGCGTAAAATCACCTATAAGCAAAGAGGGATGAGACTTGTTCCAAAGAGCAAGTAATGACAATTCAAATATGAAGAATAATATGACAAATATAGTGACATCATTGATGTAGAACCTTCCATCCATGAAGAAGTAGCCAAGAAGAAAGGGAAGACCAGTTCAAGAATAATGATGTCTAGGATGTAGTATCGATACATGAAGGAAATTTCATAGTTCCATCATGCAGTAGATGGAAACATCATGGGATACAAGGCAATATTCGTAGCACGAGGCTTCTCATGAAAAGAAGGCATAGACTACGAAAAGACATTTGTAGCCAGTGGGAGTTGAGACACATGACAGGAAGAATCATGTGTGCAAATGGAAGAAGGCCTTGTATGAGTTCATAAGACACCCATGGGATAACACATACATGATGATCTTGATGAAGATATTAACCTTTGCTACAAGGTTGAAGATGAAATCCTATAGATGATGAAAAGCTCACATATGCGTGCAAGAAGAATGTTTTCAAGATATAGGATCTTGGTATCGAGTGAACCTAGATTGATACATAGAATATTAGTAGCATAGGAAGCTAGTTGTCACTCCGGTACAGAATGTTTCAAGCATAGAGTATGAAAGACAGAGGGAGAACGATGCTCCGCTTCAGAGGGAGTGACTGTAGAAGATCCTGAGGTTCAACATGGTATGACAGGATGGACAGCTTATTGATGGTTCTAGGCTTTACTAAGAGTAAAGCGGATCCCAACCTTTTCTTCAAGGTTGAAGGCAGAATACCAGTGACGCTCCCATTATATGTCGATGACTTGTTCTTGACAGAAAAGAGGAACTCATTAAAGTTGCAAGAAGGAGACTTGCTGCCGAGTTCAAGATGAAGGACTTGGATATGATGCACTACTTTATAGGCATGGAGGTGTGGAAAAATCTCCCTAGGACAAGGGAAGTATCATAGTAGAGATCCTGAAGAGGTTCACGATGATGGATTGCAAAGCCATAACCACACCTATGGCATCAAACCTGAAGCTATTGAGCAATGCTTCATCAGATTCGGTTGATGCCACAATGTATTGCCAGATGATTTGTTCCTTGATGTACCTGATGAATACAAGAGCATTTATTTTCTTTGCTGTGAACACCTTGATCCAGTTCCTGATAGATCTGAGACATGGTCACTTGATTGCTGCAAAGCATATTCTGAGGTACCTGAGGGATACAGTCGATTATGGGCTCAAGTAAGAGGCGAAACAGAAGATTAACCTGGAAGGTTATGTTTATTTAGATTGGGTAGGTAGTGCCATCGATAGGAATATCACTTCAGGGTGCTACTTTAGTATGGGATCAGGAGTGATCTCTTGTTTTAGCAGGAAACATGTTAGATTTTTATCATTCAAGCTAGCATTATACTAGGATATTTAACTAAGAGAATAACAAGCACAACAATCAAACATAAGAGACAATGAACACAATGTTTTTCTTCGGGGAAACCAAAAAGGAGAAAACCTTGCAACTTCCTCAGAGATAGAATCAACACCAAAAGTAAAACCCCAAAACAGTAAGATGATCTCCCGACAGCAGTAGTCTCTCTCTCTCTTGTCCCAACAACTTCTTCTCTCTCATTTATGTGCTACAACTGAGTGTGAGTGAATGTGTGATAAATAGAGAGGCTCACTTTCTATTTATACTAATTCCTGACTTGGCAATAAATCACTAGGGATGACTTATCTAGGGAGAGTCTAATAACCCTAGGGACCCACAATTGCAGGGACTTTAACCCTTTATCAATAGGAGGGTTACCCAAAATTACTTGACATGGCTTGTTTACATTATAGAAACTCCCAATCGAAACATTGGGGCATGACATGACTCAATTACATTTGAAACACTTCCCAGAATAAACATCGGGGTACAATACATAAGATATACAAGTGAATACATTCTGAAGTTACAATTACATCAACACTCCCTCTTAACTAGGAAGGTATTCTCTCGACACAATTTATCAGCACAAGTCTTTTTCTCTATATCATATGGATCATCATCGAGTTCTCATCATCTTCATCTTCAAGTCATCATCACTAGATCTAGATCATCACTAGATCTGGATCATCTCTGGATCTGGATCATCTCTGGATCTGGATCATCTCTACTGGATCATCATCAAAGGTTCTATCTCTTGATTCTTCTTATCATAGGAAGTTCTACAGAGCCAACCCTTTTTCATGCTGGTTGTAGGACTAGCCTCCATGTAGGTCTTCTTTAGCACTTATATCTGACCCTAATTCAGAATGGCCCACCCAACACTTACAACGGACCATGAGAGGAACAAATCCAACACAATGTTAGAAAGGCATGCCCAACACTCAAATTTGACCATGAGAGGAACCAATCCAGTCATGTCAGAAAGGCCCAGCACTCACATACGATCATGGGAGGAACACATCCAAGAACCATACCGAAAAGGATCAACACTTATATCTTACAATGGGAGGAACACATCCTATCAACCATGTAAGAAAGGCACATCACTTATATATTACCATGGGAGGAACACATCCTATCAACCATGTAAGAAAGGAACAACACTTATATATTACCATGGGAGGGACACATCCTATCAACCATGTAAGAAAGGCACAACACTTATTCTTACCATGAGAGGAACACATCCTATTAGCCATGTAAGAAAGGCACAACACTTATATCTTACCATAGGAGGAACAAATCCTATCAACCATGTAAGAAAGGATCTCAGTCCCAGATTGAAGTTCTTGGTAATTGACCAGGTTCCTCCATTCTCCTAGAGAATGGCATCTCAACACTTAAGCTGAGCTTCAGTCCCAGATTGAAATTCCTGGTAACTGACCAGGTGCCTCCATTCAGAGAATGGCATTCAACACTTATTTCTGATCATGTAGGGACCAATTCTACAGTCACATCAGAATGGCTTAGCACTCATATGTAACATGGAAGGAACCAATCCTCTCACCATGACATAATGGCTCAACCCTTACATCTGACCATGGAAGGAACCAATCCTCTCACCATGTCAGAATGGATCACAGACTCATCACTTCCCCTTGGAGGGAACCTCGATCTGAAGAACACTAAGCTTCTCCCTGAAGTACTCAAACTTCACTCTAGCCAATGGCTTAGTCAACACATCAGCTATCTATTCATCTATCGCAACATACTGGAGCTTCACTGCTCCTCTCTGCACCATATCCTTGATATAGTGATATTTGATCTTGATATGCTTCGACTTGTCATGGAACACCGGGTTCTTTGACAACTTCACACAACTCTAGTTGTCGCAATATATACAAGTAGCATCTAACTAGAGGTCAAATAAATCAGACAGTAGCTTCCTTAGCCATACTGCCTCACAACTAGCTGAATAATCTACCACATACTCTGCTTCAGCTATACTTAGTGCCACACAGACTACTTCCTGCTAAACCAAGAGATCACACCTGATCCCATAATGAAGCAACACCCTAAAGTTCTCTTCCTATCAATGGCATTGCTTTCCCAATCTAAATCAATATAACCTTCCAAGTCAATCTTCTGATTCACCTCATACTTGAGCCCATAATCAATTGTACCCTTTAGGTACCTCAGAATATTCTTTGCAGCAATCAAGTGAACATGTCTCGGATCTGTCAGGAACTGGCTCAAGGTGTTCAAAATAAAGCAAATATCTATTCTTATGTTCATTAGGTAGCATCAACTGCTTCTGATGAAGCATCACTTAATAGCTTCAGGTTTGATTCCATAGCTGTGGTTATGGCCTTGCAGTCCATCATCCCGAACCTATTTAGGATCTCTACTCCATACTTCCCTTGTCCAAGGAAGATTCCATTTGTATTCTGCCACACTTCCATGCCTGGAAAATAGTGCATCATACCCAAGTCCTTCATTTCGAACTCGGCAGCAAGCTTCCTCTTCGTATCAGAAATCAACCCATCCATTCCTGTCACAAATAGATCATCTACATACATTAGGAGTATCACTGGGTTACCATATTCAACCTTTTAGTAAAGGTGGGAATCTGCTTTACTCTTGGTAAAGCCCAAACTGGAAAGAAGGCTGTCAATTCTACCATACCATGTCCGAGGTGCCTATTTTAAACCATACAGGGCTTTCTTGAATTTACATACACGAGACTCCCTGTCATGTGTCTCAAAACCGAGTGGCTGCTCCACATATACTTTCTCTTCCACTACACCATTCAAGAAAGCAGTCTTGACATCCATTTAGTGTATCTTCCATTTTATTACTGCAGCCAGAGCAAGTACTGATCTGATGGAAGTGTATCTGGCTACAGGTGCAAAAGTTTCTTCATAATATATTCCTTGTTTCTGGGAGAATCCATGACACACAAATATCGCTTTATATTTTTCTATGCTTCCTTCTGCATCATGCTTGATCTTGTAGATCCATTTGGAAGTTACAATAGACTTCCCCTTTGGTCTAGGGACAACATCCCAGACATCATTCTTCATGATCGATTGATACTCTTCGATCATAGCATCCTTCCATTCTTTTCTTTATGCCACTTCTTCATAGTTGGAAGGTTCTTTATCGATGAAGTCACATAATAAGGCTACATACCCAGAGCAGAACCTGGTCCTTTCTCTTTCTCTGTGATTTTATTCTGGAGCCCCATATCTTGCTGCACCTTGGATAGCTTCTTGTACCCAAGAAAGTTTCCTCTTGTGAGGATTCTTCTCCTGAGGTGGATCTACAGGTTCTTGAGGTTTTTCTAATTCTTGATATTCTTCTTGAATTTCTTCGTTCATGGTTATGTCATGAATTCTGGGTGCTTTTGTTTCTTCAGGATCTTTAGCAGGTATCTTTTTGGATTTGTTGTAAGCTGAGTCTTTGTCAAATGTTACGTCCCTGCTGATGTCTATCTTTTTGAATCCTAGGAAGTATATTCTGTAATCCTTCGATATTTCAGAGTATCCCACAAATATACCCTTCTTTCCTGAAGGATCTAACTTTTTCCTCTTTTCTTTCGGAATGTGTATGTACAATGGACAACCGAATATTCTAAGATGGCTGACTTTTGGTTTATTTCTGGAAAATACTTCTTCAGGTGTCTTGTTCTCAAGTACTCTGTGTGGAGTACGGTTTTGTACATACACCATTGTTTTGGAAGCTTCTGCCCATAGATGCATGGGAAGATCTTGATCATGAAGCATTTCTCTTGTAGCTTCCATGATCATTCTATTCTTCCTTTCTGCAACCCCATTCCATTGTGGATTATATGGAGTGGATAGCTCCCTCTTAATCCTTGAATCTTTGCATAACTCTTTGAATTCATTTGATGTGAATTCTCTGCCATTATCTGATCGAAAGGTCTTTATATTCTTTTCAGTGTGGTTCTCGATTAAGGCTTTGAATTCCTTGAATTTGCTGAATACTTCATCTTTGTTCTTCATAAAGTATATCCATGTCTTTCTAGAGAAATCATCAATAAAATAAACATAGTATACATACCCGCTTAATGAACTGGATGACATTGGACCGCATAAATCGGAGTGAATGATTTCCAAGATTCCTTTTTCTTTGCTCTCGCTACTTGGAAATGTATTCTTCACATTCTTTCCTTTCGCACATCCTTTACAGACACCGTCATTCAACAACTTTGCTTGCAAGTGCTAGTGCTCTATAGTGCACATGTGCAAGCCTTCTATGCCAAAGTTCATTTGGTTCTACTAAGTCATGAACCAAAGCTTGTTCTGGTTGGCACTTCAATTTGTATAAATCTCCTTCTTGTTCCCCAATCACTATTGCATCATTAATAGTCTTTCCCTTTGGCCACATAAGAACTTGGCCATCTACAAATGCAACCCTCATGCCTTTTGCATCCAATGTAGATATGGAGAGGAGGTTCTTTTTTCGTCCTGGTACAAATAGGACATCCTTGATTTTCATAGGCTTCCCCGAGTCTAGCTTGGAGGAGGATTCACCACTACCTTTTATTGGATACTGGTAGTCATCTCCAAGTTTCACCTTGTGGGGTGATTCATGTTTTGATAATTTCATAAGGGATTCTTTAAATCCTGTCATATGTTTGGAATCACCACTGTCTATAAGCCAATCATTGCTTCCATGTGAGATAGTTCCTGTAAGAGTAGAGATCAGAACATATTCTTCATCACTTTCTTGTTTGTCTCTTTTCTTAGGAGCATCATCATCCTCTGTAGTGTGAGCATGATGTCTCTTCTTGTTTCCCTTCTTCTTGTGAGAGGCACTTTTGTTCTTAGGACAATTCCTAGCATAGTGTCCTATTTCATCACATGCATAACATTTGAATTTAGGTAGCTTCTTGCTATTACTTCTAGGATAAGGATGCTTACCTTGGTGATGATTTGTTTTGCTCTTCTTGGATTGTACTATGAGAGATTGATCTTCACTTCCCATCTTTTCTTCTCGAGCTTCTATTCAAGCTTCTTCTTGTGAGCATTCTTCCCATAGCCTGCTGAACTTGACTAGCTTCTTTCTGGCATAGATCCCTTGAATAAAGGAGTCCCATGATCTAGGGAGACCATTCAAGGTGGTCATTACAATCTCTGCATTCTCCACTTCTTCATCCACCGCTTCAATCTGTTCCTTAATCTGAGAGACCCTTGTAAAGTAAAACTGGATGGTTTCTGCATTCTGGATCTTTACATTCTTCAATTGATTTCTCAAAGTCATCTTCTGGTTTATGTTCTTTTCTTCAAATAGTTTAGTCAGGGCATCAAACATACATTTAGGTGTATTTAGGGAGGACACCTGTGGTATGAGGTGATCCTTGATTGAATCAGAAATAATCCTCTTAGCCATGACCAATTTCTTCTTGTGTAAGTCCTTAGCCTCATCTCCCTCTGGAACTGGAACCTCCTCATTGATGTAGGAGTCCAAATCATTTTATTCCAGGACCAGGGAGATCCTATACTTCCAGGCTCAGAAGTTATCAACTCCCTCAATATTTTCATCAAGCTTGGTATGATGAGACATCTTAACTGAGAACCTCAAATGGAAATACAAAATATTTAGATCTTACTAGGTTAAGATGTCGGATATGGATCTGGAGTTGAAATTCTGCAGAGCTAGTTCAGGATCATATTAGGGTTTGAATTTCCCGTAGTTCTATCCAACCAAAAGCTTTGATATTGATGTATAAACTTTTATTTTGAGGAGGAGATCAATCCAGGCCTGGGATCACTCAAAAATTCCACTTCTGTGGAAAGCCCTAATTTCCAGTAGCAGTGTTGGGTCAAAAACTGAAAATAATCAGAATCAGATTCTGCTTCAACAGAAAGATGCGCCCTGGAGAGGAGAGTCAGCCCAACCTTCTTTTGCTGAAAATATGTGGAGAGAGATCCAAAAAGTAAGAAGCCCTAGTTTCTGAAGCTGCACAGTGTCTTCTTCTCAGGTTAGCTCTGATACCATGTTAGATTTTTATCATTCAAGCTAGCATTATATTAGGATCTTTAACTGAGAGAATAACAAGCACAACAATCAAACATAAGAGACAATGAACACAATGTTTTTCCTCGGGGAAACCATAAAGTAGAAAAACCCACAACTTCCTCAGAGATAGAATCGGCACCAAAAGTAAAACCCAAAAACAGTAAGATGATCTCCCGATAACAGTAGTCTCTCTCTCTCTTGTCCCAACAACTTCTTCTCTCTCAGTTATGCGCTACAACTGAGTGTGAGTGAATGTGTGACAAATAGATAGGCTCACTCTCTATTTATACTAATTCTCAACTTGATAATAACTCACTAGGGTTGACTTCCCTAGGAGAGTCTAATAACCCTAGGGTCCCACAACTATGGGGACTTCAACCCTTGATCAATAGGAGGGTTACCCACAATGACTTGACATGACTTGTTGACATTATAGAAACTCCCAATCGGAACATCAGGGCATGATATGAATCAATTACATTACAAAAAATTCTTGAAATAAACATCGGGGTATAATACATAGGATATATAAGTGAATACATTCTGAAGTTACAATTACATCTACAAAACAGTATTGCGTGGCACTAAGTAAAATTGAAGCATAGTATGTCGTAGCCTGTTCAGCTAGTTGTGAGGAAGTATGGCCGAGGAAGCTACTGTATGATTTATTTGATCTCGAGTTGGATGCTACTTATATATATTGCGACAACCAGAGTTGTGTGAAGTTGTCCGAGAACTCGGTGTTCCATGACAAGTCAAAGCATATCGAGATCAAATATCACTATATCATGGATATGGTGCAGAGAGGAGCAGTGAAGCTCCAGTATGTTTCGACGGACTATTATACCAAAATCCTGTCATCATCATGTGATGAGACATTTGACATACCTACTTGCCCTGAATCCCAGCTCTTGGAGAGGAAAATCATGCTAATTTTCAATCTTCCATGAAAATTCCCAGCACCGCACTTGCCCCTTTGTCCAGGAGTGGTACCTTGTTCGCATCGCCTATCCCTTGTTGTCCACAAGCGGTGCTACCACTTATGGCCCTTATTCCATAAGCATTTCTTACCAGAACCGCTCTGTCATTGAAGGAGAAACGCGGTACCCTGGGTAAAAAGGGAAAAATAGAAGTTTCTCGAGGCTTCTAGATGATAAGCCTCGTTTCATCCCTTATCCCTACCATTGTGGGTCAGTTGAGCTCGAGATCCCTCATCCTAGGATATTAGAGGCCACCTCATCCACTAATCTCTCAACCTACCCTATCCATTGAGCCTTATAAATACAAGCTCATATCCATGGTTGAGGGGAGAACTCTTAAGGTATTGTTATGCTCTTGGATTGATCACTTGGCCCAAGACCATTGGAGAGCATGGAGAGATAGAGTCGGAGCCTATGGGGATGAGAATGTTTGGTTTCATGGAGATGCATGTCAACACTAAGGATTGGTTGTAAACTTATTCATATTTCCATATTAATGCAAGTTGATTTCTGTCCCACATATATTGTTGTTGTTTGATTTCGCATGTATGTTGTTATATTCCTTAGTCACTAACATGGATCAGTAGATTATATTCTGGCAGGTATCTATGACGTCCAGGGAGAGTCTTCAACCTCTGTCCTCTATTTGTTCTGGATCTGAACCATTCAGACCAGTGGAACACCTTACTGTCTGCAGAAGGTGAAATATTCCAGCTAAAAAATATGGTGACTCTACTGGGGACTAGATATATGTATCAGTTATTCTGATCTTCCTCAGTTCTTCAATTCTTGTCCAAATCCAGGCTCCTTCTCCAACTCTCTTTAGTCAGATCTGATTTATGACTTAGTCCTTTTGGGTTTGAAACTTCCAGATCTGTTTAGATCTGAATCATTTCGACCTTTTGTGCTCTGTTTTTATACTCAATCTAGCAGTTTTGACCTTGATCTAGTCTTTTTCTGACTGGATCTATCGTTCTCTTTGTGTTTTAGAATTTTACAAGGAACTGCACATGTTATGTTGGCAAGGAGCGGTGCCACCGCCTGAGTCCAGTTAGCAGTAGGCAGTGCCACCGCCTGAATCTAGTGAGCAAGAAGCAATTTTTCCTCAAAACTGCCTGTTAGCAGCTTCATCTACGTGGTGCCAGGTAGGCCCTGTTCCAGACTCTGTATTTTGATTTTTTGTGTGTTTTTGGCTTACTTTTTGATGAAAATGAAGTGTACTTTTGAAAAAAAATACTCCCTCACGGTCGGGAGGGCCCATGAATTGTATATTCTGTAGTCACTTTGAGTGTTATATTCTTTCTACATTCAAAGAGAGTTTGTGTTTCTTGCATTAGATTTTACATTATTTTCTTTGCTTGAAACCTCTTGCTCTTTTCTGTATATATTATTCATTGGAATTGGAAATATACATTTCATTTTCATGTGTAGGCTTTGGTTTGTTTTGGACTTGGAATGCATGAGTGATCCATTTTGTTTTGAGTCTTTCTTTGCTTGGGGTGATTTTTGTTTCCTTCCACATGCGGATTTTTTCAGTGCTTGGTAGGAAAGATTGGTTCTTCGTTTCCTTGTCTGTTTCAAAGAGAAGTTTTAGTTTTCTCTCTCTTTTTCTTTATTCACAAGCTTGTTGAATGATTTTCTTCTTTTTTTGTGCATGATTGTTTGAAATTCTAGATCTTACTTTCATTGAGAAGAGATATCTGTTTTCAGCTTTGCGTGCATTAGAGTTAGATTTGTTTGGAAACGTTAGTGAAATCATCTTTCCATTGAGTTTTTATGCCTCTTTTTCAAGCATGAAAAGATAGGAAAATTTTTAATTTATGTAATATGTTCTCTATATATCTTTCTTATTTACTTTAAAGATTGTTTGGGGTGCATTGATATTTCACTTTTCATTTGAAAATATAGAATTGCATTTGCATTTGGGTGTGCATTTTTGGGAAGAAAAGTAAATCTCTCTCTCTCTCTTAGGTAGAATTTCATTGAAGAAGAAAATTTGCATTATCATATAGATCAGGGTGCATCTTCTTTAACTTCAAGTTTTCACTCTATGGTTCCACCTAAACGCACAAGATAAAATTAACGTTAGTACTAGGTTAAAACTTTTAGCAATTTGAGTGACAAGTTAGAGACATGTTCAGGCATCGTTAAGCGTAGGAGCTGAAGTTATTTGTCCACATTACATCCCGGGACTCGCGCGATTCTTCCACATACCGTCAGTATATTGAACGACCTTTCATGTACCCTTGAGGTATATAGAAAGGTACTTCACGTACTCGATTGTATATAGGAAGGCCCCTTGTGAACGGTTATGCATTAGACATCACTACTACCGATTTGAGCTCCCTCGTACCTTGCATATATCAAGAGACCCTTTTAGGAATCCTCAAACCATCTAAGTTATCCTTTTGGCATGTCATGTGAGGTTCCTGAATCTTATCCACTCCTTTCACATGTTTGCTTGTTGCTTTTAGTTTGAGTAGTAAATACTTGTGTGTGGTAGTTAGGGGGTTATTAGAGAGTTTAGATATGGCATCCTCATCTAGGACTACCACTCAAGAGGTCCCTTTCCAAGGTGTACCTTTTGTATTCCCTCCAAGTGAAGGTATTGGTCCTCCATTTATTGCCACTCTAAATCTTCCTGGATTAACTATAGGATTACCGGTCTGGCTGTTTAATCTGGTAATTTATGTTACACCTAATGTCTCAAATGTCACCTCTCCTCCGGGAGAGGATTGACCTCAACCTAATCCTGCTCCTTTGTTAGTTGTGGCTTCATCTCTTTCTTCTTCTTTGCTTGACCAAAGCTCTATGGTTAGTAGTCATGTGGATAAGAAGAAGAAGAAAGGGAAGAGTAAGAAGAAGAAGGATAAGAAAGAGAAAAAGAAGCAACCATCTGCTCTTGATGGTGCTCATTCTAAGAGAACACTTGGAAAACCCAAGGTCCCTTGTAAGCTTTGCAAGGGGGACCACCTTCTTAAGGAGTGTTCCGGTCTCTCCCGTGTACAAGAAGAATGGTCTAGGAGGTCCAAACCATCTGTGTCATCAACCTCTGATCATCATGTTGATGATACTCCCTCAACCAGTGACCCATTCGTAAAAGGTCGTAAGGGTAAAGTCTTGTATCCTTGTTTGATATGCAAGGATGTGCATCGTACTTTTATTTGTCCAAGCATGGATGAAGCTTCGCGTTTGTTGGAAAATATTACTGATCATCAATAGGTTATTCCAACAAGTGATAGTAAGTTATCCCTCAATTCCTCGCTGGTTGACCAAGTGGTCGATTCGTATCTCTCTGTGGTTGATACCACTTTTCCTTTGGAGAGTGAAGTTAAAGTGGCTGAGTCGGTGTCATTTCGACCCGATCCCACTCTTTCATCAGAGAGTGTTAAGACTAAAGTAGTCTCTTTGACCAAATCTTCATCTTGTTCTTCTCTTCTAGTAGAGAATGAACCAAAAGCTCCCAAAGTTTGTATGCTTTGTTCTGATTGTTCTCGACAAGAGGAAAGTTTGTTTGTTTCGACAGAACCCTCTCCTAGTAGTGAGGTTATTTCCTTTGACTAGAGTAACCTAACAAAGTCTCATATTCATTTGAGTGTTCCTTTCCAGATAGTTGTGAATGTTACTGCTAGGAGGATACTTCACACTATTGTTGATGAAGGGGCTTCTGTTAGTATTCTATCCTCAACTGCTTGGAAAGATTTAGGGTCTCCTCAACTTTTTCCAACCACCGATAAGATACTAGCTTTTAATCGCAGGCCTACCTCACCTTTAGGGACCCTTCCTTGTTTTCCTATTACATTAGGAGGGAAAACTGTCTATATTGATGTTATGGTGGTCCAAGGTCCTTTAGATTTCAATCTGCTCCTGGGACGTGATTATGTTTATGCCATGAAGGCTGTTGTGTCCACACTCTTAAGAGTTATGCATTTTCCCCATGATGTAAATATTATGACCATTGATTAGTTTTCCTTTGTTACACCTAACCATCGCATTACTCCTAGTAATCAGACTGCCCTGAATGTGCTGCATGTTCTTGTGGTTCCTTCCCCTTCTTCTAGTTAGATTCTTCCCATCATAGGTAAAATGGGGGGCATGGCTCTAGCCTATGGACATCATAATGGAGCTAAGCCACTAGCTTTTATGTAATGGGGGCAACCTACCAACCTCTGGATATCATGTTTGGTAGGAGTAGGTTCTAGAGCATAGTTTACTTTTGGTTTCAAGCTCAATAAAAAATAAAACCACTCCTTAAGCATAGTTTACCTTTTGGTTTCAGCTTGCATAAAAATGAAATCATTCTTGAGCAAAGTTCCCATTCTATGTCAATCTCGTTAAAAAATGAAATAGATCTCCTCAACCATAGTTTACCTTTTGGTTTCAAGCTTGCATAAAAATGAAATCATTCTTGAGCATAGTTCATTTTCCGTGTCAAGTTCATTAAAAAATGAAATAGCACCTGACCATCATGTCAGTTTTCCCTGAGCAAAGTTCCCATTCTACGTCAAGCTCGTTAAAAAATGAAATGGATCTCCTTAAGCATAGTTTACCTTTTGGTTTCAAGCTTGCATACAAATGAAACCATGTTCCGAGCATAGTTACCTTCCGTTTCAGGCTTGTGTAAAAATGAAACAGATCCCCTTCCCTTGAGTCGAGTCTTCACTTTAGTGTTAGAAATTGAACCTTTTTTTCACCTTCCCGATTCTCATTCTTCCTACCCCCCTGGTGAACATTTTCACATTAGTAACCAGGTTTTTAGGTTGGGTATGGAAGAAGAATCGTCATTAAATGAAACGAAGCTTGGGGGCATGTCGAGACACTAGAAACCATGCTAGGGGTAAGCTTCACTAGGAATCATTCTAGAGGCAATACTCCAACCTCTGTATATCATGTTAATGGGATTTTTCAAGCATAGTTTACCCATTGGTTTCGAGCTTGCATAAAAATGAAACCAATCTTTGAACATTCTTTTAACTGATCTTCAAGCTTGTTAAAAACAGTAAGATGGTGTTGAGCTTACTTTTCATTTTTCGTGCTCTGGTTAAAAAATGAAAAGTGGCTTGAGCTTAGTTTATTACTTTTTCATGCTCTGGATTCAAACATGAAAAAGGTTAATAGAGTCATCTGTAAGCTCTTTTCGGACTCTTAAAATGTGAAAAGATAGTCGAGCGATCTTGTCTTCTTCACGCTCGTTAAAATATTTGAAGAGTCGTCCATCCGATGGCAGGTTATCTCTTTTTCAGTTCATATAGGACTATTTACAAAAAAGGAACACTCTAGCCAATCATGACTAGAAGAGTTCTCCAAGGTATGATTTTACACTTTTTCAGGCCTTAGAGACTAAATCATACGAAAAAGGACCCCTTTAGAGTCTTCTTCCGTATTCGTTCAGACTCTTTAAACATGAATGATACCGATTTTTCTTTCAGTGGACTCGTTAAATTAAACATTGAGAGACCCATTTTGGGAGCGAACCCCTCCTCTCTTAGGTTCGTAAAACATATGAGTCTATACTTATCTTCCGACAAGCTATATCGAGTGTTTGTTACCCTCTTTGAACTTGTAAAACCAAAAAGAGGCACTCATCAACCATGATGGGGGAAATGAGAAGGGAATCATTTTGCAAATAATGGTAGTTAGTTGTTGTTACCTTTGAACATGGCACTTGTCTGCACATCATGTCAGTTAATTGGGTATTCAGCTGATCTTCGTGATGATCCACTTTCATGAGTCATGTCACTCTTTTGAGTCTTTCAAAATAATGCATTGCCCACTTTCGCATTGTGTGTTTGTCTCGTTTCGTCATGCTGCCAAGTCTTTTTGTCATGCCTCCCGATGTTCAAAGGGGATTTGAAGAATTTTTACCTCTGCAGTCTACACAATCTTTGTGTTAGTATCTTTGAGTCAGTCATATGGTTACTACATTTACATCATTCCAGAACTATGTTCTGAGTTTCATGTCGTCGATGTGGGACTCATCATGGCCCTCCTTTGACGCGACTATTCCCGTCGACATCAGCTCATCGTCCGGGAAATAGTCTTAGAAAGAATACTTAGTACTTTGAGATCTGTATGCCTTAATGACATATTCTCTCACTCTCGACATAGGTTCACATCGTTGACCTTTGATCGATAGAATTGAATGGGTGTTCGACATCAAGACATCTATTCAAACTCAGTAGATTGTACTAGAGTACCTTGGGAATCATTGACATTAATGGTGATCTCCCTTGCACTTGTTAACGGTTCACATCATTGGCCGATAATCAAGTGGTTTCTACCATGTTCAACTTCAGATCATTGTAATCACATGGATATAATTGTACTTTGTGGAAGACGAGATGAAGAACCTGGGTATTTGTTTAAAGCGCTCATTGCTTTTCCCCAGGTTGCGATGGAGTTTTGTATATCTAGCATGGATACACATTTGTATGGTCGTGGCTATGCTTAAATTTACATCTGTATGACATAGATCTACATTGTATGTCTGGTAGCTATGTCCAAGTTTGAGTCCTTTATCACATGGATCTACGCTGTATTCTAGTAGCCATGCTTGTTTATTCCTCTCATGGATTTGCCTTGTATTGGTTTGCAGCCATGAGTTTGGTTACTTGTGTCTATGAGTCAACATACCAATGTACTACAGATTCCTACTTGACAATATGCTCCAATCAAGCCAACATTTTCATCTCATAGCAACGAATTGTTCTCTCAAAGCTTTCGTTTATCATATCCCTCTAAGACTCATGATTTAGGGGGAATCCTGTTATACCAAAATCCTGTCACCATCATGTGATAAGACATTTGACATACCTACTTACCCTGAATCCCAACTCTTGGAGTGGAAACTCATGCTAATTATCAATATTCCATGAAAATTCCTAGCACTGCGCTTGCCCCTTTGTCCAGGAGCGGTACCTTGTTTGCACCGCCTATCCCTTGTTGTCCACAAGCGGTGCTGTCGCTTATGGCCCTTAGTCCATAAGCGTTTCTTACCAGAACCGCTCTGCCATTGAAGGAGAAACATGGTACCCTGGGTAAAAAGGGAAAAAGAGAATTTTCTTGAGGCTTCTAGATGATAAGCCTCGTGTCCTCCCTTATTTCTACCATTGTGGGTTAGTTGAGCTCGAGATCCCTCATCCTAGGATCTTAGAGGCCACCTCATCCACTAATATCTCAACCTACCCTATCCATTGAGCCTTATAAATACAAGCTCATATCCATGGTTGAGGGGAGAACTCTTAAGGTATTGTTATGCTGTTGGATTGATCACTTGGCCCAAGATCATTGGAGAGCATGTAGAGCTAGAGTCGGACCTTAGGGGGATGAGAATGTTTGGTTTCATGGAAATTCATGTCAACACTAAGGCTTGATTGTAAACTTCTTCATATTTCTATATTAATGCAAGTTGATTTCTGTCCCACATATATTGTTGTTGTTTGATTTCGCATGTATGTTGTTAGATTCCTTAGTCAATAACATAGATCAGTAGATTATATTCTAGTAGTTTCGATGTGTTTACATGTTGAAGCTTATTGTAGGTACACAGGGTAGCTATCGAGGCATTACATTCCAGGTATATACGGTGTCCAGGGAGAGTATTCAACCTATGTCCTCTATTTTTTCTGGATCTGAACCATTCAGACCAGTGGAACACCTTACTGTCCACAGAAGGTGAAATATTCCAGCTAACACGGATGAATAGATAGCTGATGTGTTGATTAAGCCATTCCCTAGAGTGAATTTTGAGTACTTCAGGGAGAAGCTTGGTGTTCTCCAGATCGAGGTTCCCTCAAAGGGGAAGTGATGAGTCTGTGAGCCATTCTGACATGGTGAGAGGATTGGTTCCTTCCATGGTCATATGTAAGGGCTGAGCCATTCTGTCATGGTGAGAGGATTGGTTCCTTCCATGGTCATATGTAAGGGCTGAGCCATTCTGTCATGGTGAGAGGATTGGTTCCTTCCATGTCAGATATGAGTGCTGGTCCATTCTGATGTGACTGTAGGATTGGTTCCTACATCATCGGATATAAGTGCTAAATTCCATTCTCTGGGAGAATGGAGGCACCTGGTCAGTTACCAAGAATTTGTTCCGTCTGGGATGGACACTCATCTTGGGGTTGAGAGCCTTTCTGACATGATGTGTGAATAAAAGTTTCCTATCATGATGTGTGAATAAAGTTTCCTATCATGATGTGTGAATAAAGTTTCCTATCATAGTCAGATATAAGTGCAGAGCCTTTCTTACATGATGTGTGAATAAAAGTTTCCTATCATGATGTGTGAATAAAGTTTCCTATCATGATGCGCGAATAAATTTTCCTATCGTGGTTAGATATAAGTGCAGAGTCGTTCTGACATGATGTGTGAATAAAAGTTTCCTATCATGATGCATGAATAAAGTTTCCTATCATGATGTGTGAATAAAGTTTCCTGTAATGGTCAGATATAAGTGCAGAGCCTTTCTGACATGTTGTGTGAATAGAATTTCCTATCATGGTCAGACACAAGTACTCAGGAAGACGAAGACCTACTTGGAGGCTAGGCCTACAACCAACATGAAAAAGGGCTGGCTCTGTAGAACTTCCTGTGATGGGAAGAATCATGAGATAGCACCAGTGATGATGATCCAACAGTGATGATCTAGATCGAGTGATGATCCAGATCTGGTGATGATGATCTAGATCGAGATCCAGTGATGATGATCTAGATAGAGTGATGATCCAGATCCAGATGAAGATGAATTGAAGATGAAGATGACTTAAAGATGAAGATGACGAGAACTCAATGATGATCCATATGATACAAAGAAGAATACTTGTGCTCATAAATTGTGTTGAGAGAATACCTTCCTAGTTAAGAGGGAGTGTTGATGTATTTGTAAATTTGGAATGTATTCACTTGTATATCTTATGTATTGTACCCCGATTTTTATTCTGGGAAGTATCTATAATATAATTGAGCCATGTCATGCCCCGATGTTCCGATCGGGAGATCAATAATGTAAACAAGTCATGTAAAGTCATTGAGGTTAACCCTCCATTGTAATTCAGGGCAATAGTCCCCACAATTGTTTCAAGGTTAACCCTCCTTGTTGATCGGAGGGAAAAGTTCCCACAGTTGTGGGGAACTAGGGTTATTAGACTCTCCTAGAGATGTCGGCCCTAGTAAGTAATTGTTAAGTGGGGCCGACATGTTGAAGTGGACATTAAGTGAACGAAATAATATAGATAGAGAGTGAGCGTCTCTATTTATCACACACATTCACTCACACTCAGTTGTAGTGCATAACTGAGAGAGAAGAAGTTGATGGGACAAGAGAGAGAGAGAGACTACTACTGTCGGGAGATCATCTTTATGTTTTTGGGTTTTACTTTTGGTGCCGATTCTATCTCTGAGGAATTTGCGAGGTTTTCTCCTTTATGGTTTCCCTGAGGAAAATATTTCTGTCTATTGTCTCTTGTGTTTGATTGTTGTGCTTGTTATTCTCTCAGTTAAAGATCATAATATAATTCTAGCTTGAATAACAAAAATCTAACACAAGTCTGGATCATCACTTGATATGGAGCATCACTGGATCATCATCAAGTATGGATCATCACTTGATCTGGATCATCACTGCTTTCGCTATCTCAATCAAATGGTGCCATCTCTTCATTCTTCTTGTCATAGGAATTTCTACAGAGCCAACCCTTTTTCATGCTAGTTGTAGGCCTAGCCTCCAGGTATGTCTTCAACATATTCAAAACTTATATGTGAACACGGAATTAACTATGTCAGAAAGGCCCGCCCAGCACTTACATCTGACCATGGGAGGAACACATCCAAGAACCATGTCAGAAAGGAACACCCAACACTCACATTTTACCATGGGAGGAACACATCCAAAACCCATGTCAGAAAGGCCCAGCACTCACAACTGACCTCATCTTGTCAGAAAGGCTCTGCACTTACATCTAACCTCATCTTGGCAGAAAGGAACTGCACTTACATCCGACCTCATCTTGTCAGAAAGGATCTACACTTACATTCAACCTCATCTTGTCATAAAGGTGCCGCACTTACATCTGACCTCATCTTGTCAGAAAGGCCCTACACTTACATTTGATCATGTGGGAACACATCCTACAATCAAATTAGAATGGCTTTGCACTTATATCTAATCATGTGGGAACACATCCCGCAATCACATCAAAATGGATCTACATTGATCATGTGAGAACACATCCCACAATCACATCAAAATGTCTCTGCACTGATCATGTGGTAACATGACCCACAATCACATCAGAGAATCTCTACACTTACATTTGATCATGTGAAGCTCATCCTTCCACCATGTCAGAAGGGCACAACACTTACATATGACCATGGAAGGAACCAATCCTCTCACCATTTCAGAAGGGCTCATGGACTCATCACTTCCTCTTGGAAGGAACCTCGATCTAGAGAACACCAAGCTTCTCCATGAAGTACTCAAACTTCACTCTGGCCATTTCTAGCATAGGATCATATCAGGGCTGATTACGTCCAAGGATAAACTGTGAGCTTCGCCAAGATGGATTACATCTGAGGAAAACCTACAGGACTAATTACATCTGAGAAACCTATGAGCTTCACTAGGATTTATGCTCAGACAACTTGTCTCATCGGCTATGCTAGAACTCCCTCTTTCGAGAGATCTCGATATAGATCACAAACAGGAGCTTCATTGCTCCTCTCTGCATCATACACAAATACAAGTCAGATAAAATCAAATAGTATATTTCAAAAGAAACATACCACCTCAAAAATAACAAGTGGAAACATCTTTTTCCTTGGCTGTACTCAGCGCCATGCAAGAATCTGTCCTACCAAACCGAGAGATCACACCTGATATCATACTGAAGGAGAACTCCAAAGTTCTCTTCCTATCAATGGAACTGCCTACCCAAAATGAATCCACATAACCTTCTAGGTTAATATTCTAATTCTCCTCATACTTGGGCCCATACTCATTTGTACCCTTCAGGTACCTCTTTGCATGCTTTGTAACCATCATGTGAAGATGTCTCAATGTGTTCACAACAAAGCAAATATTTGGTCTTGTATTTTTCAGGTACATTAAGGAACAAATCATCTGACGATACATCGTGGCATCAACTGTCTCTGATGAAGCATCACTCAATAGCTTCAAGTTCGATGCCATATGTGTGGTCACGGCCTTGCAATCCATCATCCTGACTCCTCTTCAGGATCTCTACTGCATGCTTCCCTTGTCTTAGGGAGATTCCATCCACATTTTTCCACACCTCTATGCATAGAAAGTAGTGCATCATATCCAAGTACTTCATCTTGAAATCGGTAGCAAGTCTCCTTCTTGTAACTTTAATGAGTTCCTCTTTTCTATCAGGAACAAGTCATTGACATATAACAGGAGCATCACTGGTCTTCCACCTTCAACCTTGAAGCAAAGGTTGGAATCCGCTTTACTCTCAGTAAAGCTTAGATTCATCAATAAGCTATCCTTCCTATTGTACCATGTCGAACCTCAGAATCTTCTGGAGTCACTCCCTTTGAAGCAGAGCATTATTCTCCCTCTTCCTTTCATACTCTATGCATTGAAACATTCTATATCGGAGTGAAAACTTAGCTTCCTCTGCTACTAATATTCTATGTATCCATCTGGGGTCATTGGATACCAAGATCCTCTATATTTGAACCTTTTCAAAAGTTCTTTTCGCACCCATCTTTGAGCTTGCCATCCTCTATAGGATTTCATATTTAACCTTGTAGAAAAGGTTAAGATCTTCTTCACTCTAGGTGATATTCAAGATCCTGATGTATGTTTTATCCCATGGGTGTCTTCTAAGTTCGTACAAGGTCTTCTTTAATTTGCTCACATGAATCTTCTTGTCATGTGCCTCAACTCCCAATAGATGCAAGTGTCTCTTCGTAGTCTATGCCTTCTTTTTGTGAGAAGTCTCGTGCTATGAATCCTGCCTTGTATCCCACGATGTTTTCATCTACTGCATGCTGGATCTTATAGATCCACATGGAAGATACTACATACTTCTCTTCAGGTCTCGATGCCACATCCTATAAATCATTCTTCTTGAACTGGTACTCCACTTCCCTTTCTTCTTGGCTTCTTCTTCATAGCTGGAAGGATCTATATCAATGATGTCGCTCAATAGTGTCACATAACTGGAGTGTCTCTGGGGCCTCTGTATTTCTTTGAAAGTATCATCATATTATTCTTCATCTTGGATTCTTTCTTGAACTGTCATCACTTGTTCTTCGGAACAAGTCTAGTCCTTCTTTTCTTGTAGGTGATTGTATGCGATCTTTCCTACAAGTCAAATGAATTAGGTGTATGGTTAGAAACATTTCATAAGGTATATTCATAATGAAAAATTATTTTTCATCAATATATAATTATGCAACTATTTTATCCAATACAACATTCATCCATATCTCACGGAAAATTTCTAGATGCCTTCCATCATTACCAGGACAACATTGAGATTGTGCACTAGTCCAATATGTCAGCAAAGAGGTTTCATTCTAGATAAGTAGCAATGGAGAGTTGTATAGCACCATGAGCTACATACCCATCACATGCATATTAGCAGTATACTGTCATTAATGCAAACATTCTATCATGCATAACACATCAACTGAATATAAAAAAATTCATAACAAAACAATATCATGAAATGACAATTGAATACTTATCTTTATTTGTTTCATGGGTAGACTCCTTCTTTTAGCTTTGTCATCTTATTCATTCATAACAAAATCATTTATTATCCAAATTATCAAGATGGATAAGAGGCTCTTCAAGAATTGAGTTCTTCATATTCCTCATCGCTTGAGGGATCTTCTTTGAATCATGAGAGCTTGATCTTCAGTTGCTCCCATCTTCATTTCTCTTATTAGGAGTCAAGCTTATTCTTCTTCCCAGAGTCTGTTGAAAGTAATCACTTCCTTCTAGCACACATTCCTCTAATGAATGAATCCCATGATACTAGGAGGCCATTCAAGGTGGTTATCACAACTTCTACATTCTCCACTTCTCCTTCTACTTCTTCAAGTTGTTCTTTGATTTGAGAGACCCTTGTAAAGTATGACTGTATGGCCTCTGCATTCTGGATCTTCACATTCTTCAACTGGTTTCTCAAAGTCATCTTTCGATTTATGTTCTTCCCTTCAAATAGCTTAGACAAGGAATCAAAAATATTGTTAGGTTTCTTTAGGATAGACACTTGTGGTATAAGGTGATCCTTGATTGAATCAACAATGATCTTCTTGTCCTTGACCAAGTTCTTCTTGTGTAAGGCCTTAGCCTCTTCTCCCTCTGGAACTTGAACCTATCCACTTATGTAGGTGTCGAATTCATTTTCTTCAAGAACCAGTGAGATCCAATATTTTCATGCTTGGAATTTGTTAGTTTCACCAAGCTTGTCATCAAGCTAGTGTGACTAGTCATTTAGAAATGAGAACCTCAAATGTAAATAACAAAAGATTAGATCTTACCGATTTGAGGTGTTCGTCCTGGTTCCGGTGCTGGCTGATCTAGGGTTTGTCATAGAAACCCTAATTTTAAAAAATTGGAATCTTTCAGATCTTATCGGATAGAAATATAGACCTCTTCAAGCCGAGCTGTCCAATGTACTCCTTTTTCTGAAAACAGTGGAGGGAATCTCTCGAAACAGGAAGCCCTAGTTTACCAATTTCTTCTGCAGAAATGTTTGATACTATTTCTATGGTATCTCTGAAAGTACTGCTCCTCTATGTCTGAAATTTCATACTATGGTAACCTCATCTGTCCTCTTTCCAACACCATAGGTTTTTCCAGAATTGGTCTCACCAATTGAGACGTATGATATTTTTACCAAGGTGACTTATTTCAGGGCTTTTCAGCATAGCGAAATTGTACGGACTGCCACTTGTCATTGTTTAACCTTCGGGGTCTGAAACTTTTTCCAAACAAATTAAAGTCCATGCCCTATCTGGAACATCTTGCTAAATTTCATTTGTATCTTTGTAGCCCGAGATATTGCAATTCTCCCTAGGTGTCCTGTTTATGGATGAATCCTGGAAGAGGCTGGAACCCTAATTTGGAGGAAACATATCTCCTAGAACATAGCAAATCCGAGGCTGAAATTTTTACAAAGGGTACATCAGGATTTTATCTTCGGCCTGTGAACGTTTTGTCCCATGATACTTCTTCGATCTTGAGATATAGCGAATGTACCAAAATTTTAGTATTTTAGGGTTTTTCAGGCCCGGGGTCAAACTGGGGTTTGAATTTCCCGAAGTTTCACCCAACCAAAAATCTCGATCCAGGTCTCTAAAATTCAATTTTAATGAGGAGATAAATCCTATGTCGGGCTCACTCAAAAATTCCTTTTTCTATAAAAAGCCCTAATTTCCCGCAGCAAAAACTGAAAATGCCTGGAATCAAATTTTGCTTCGACATAAAGATGCGCCCTTTAATGGAGAGTTAGCCTAGCCTTCTTTTGCAGATGGATTGTGGAGAGAGATAAAAAAAATTAAGAAGCCCTAGATTCTATAGCTCCATAGTGTCTTCTTGACAGGTTAGCTCTGATACCATGCTAGATTTTTCATTTAAGCAATATGATCTTATGATCTTATCTGAGAGAATAACATGCACAACAATAATCACAAGAGACAAGAGACACAAAGAATTTTCCTCGGGGAAACCATAAAGGAGAAAACCCCACAACCTACTTAGAGATAGAATGAGCACCAATGGCTGTAGTAAAACCCAAAGACATAAAAGATGATCTCCACAACTGTTCTCTCTCTCTCACTCATGCGCCCCAGTGAGTGAGCGTGTGTATGATAAATAGAGAGGCTCACTCTCTATTTATATTCTTTCCTTCACTTACGGTCCACTCCAATAAGTCAGCCTCACTTAAAAATTACTTACTAGGGTCGACTTCTCTAGGAGAGTCTAATAAACCTAGTGCCCCACAACTGTGGGGACTTTTCCCTTCGATCAACAAGGAGGGTTAACCTTGAATCAAATGTGGGGACTATTGCCTTGAATTACAATGGAGGGTTAACCTCAATGAATTTAAATGACTTGTTTATATTACAGATACTTCCCAATAGAAACATCGGGGTACAATACATAATATATACCAGTGAAAACATTCCGAAGTTACAAATACATCAACAACAAACTCCATCGCAACTTGGGTGAGATATCAGACAACGTAGGGCCTTCAAGACAAACCCACAATGATACGAATCTAACCATGTGATTACAATGTCTTGATGTCGAACATGGTAGTACCCACTTGATTCCCAATCATTAATGGAAACTGTTAACAATTGCGAGGGAAATCACCATTGATGTCAATGATTCCTAAGGTATCTCAGTACATACCATTGAATGTGAATAAAGGAATTGGATTCGAACAATCGATGGGATCTTTCAATAAAAAGTCAATGATGTAAAATCATGTTGAAAGCAAGGTAACCTGCCATTGAGGCATGCATGATCAAGGTACTTTTATTGGTTTCTAAGTCTAATTCCCAGATAAGGTGTCGAAGTTGATATGAGTAGACCCATCAAAGGAATGCCATGATGTATCCCCCATCACCGACACGGAACATGATCATAGATTTTTAGAGTAAAGAGGACAACAGATTGATGTATGAGACTGAATCAGAGATGACCAACATGATAGTAGGTAAATTGACTGCAGACAGTGAATAGATGGCCCAATATCTCTTGAACATGGGCATGGCATGACTTGGCAGTATTAACTTGATGAGAATGAAACCAATCCCCTAATGCAACTGACGGCGGGAGTATTATTGGACAACTCAAACAAGGTAAGAAGACTCATGGAATCAGGAGGAATTGAAGACAAATGGATTACTTAAGTACTGAATGCATATGAAAATGAGTGCCATGTTCAAGAATGACTATGCACTGCTATAAATACAACGAACCACAAACTCTTTCCTTAATTTCCCCATCACAAAGGATGAGTGCCTCTTTTAGTTTTTATGAGTTAAAATAGGGTAACAAACACTCGTTATAGATCATCAAGTGATGAGTCCATTCCCATATGTTTTAAGAACCTGAGAAAGGAGGGGTTCATTCCCATAAAGGGCCCTTCATCGTTTCTTTTATGAGTTTGATGAAAGAAAAATCACACATTGTTTCATGTTTAGAGATTTTGAAATGACTAAGAAGAATCCAAAATTGACTTTTTTGTAAATTTAGTCCCCGAGGCTTGAAAAAGTAAAAACTAATGCTGAGGAGAATTCTTCCAGTCATGATTGGCTAGAGTGTACCTTTTTCGTAAGTAGTTCCCCCTAGTCCAAAAAAGGGGTAAACTATCACCAGGAAGATGACTCTTTAGATACTTTTACGAGCATGAAGAAGACAAGTTCACTCGGTTATCTTTTCACATTTTAAGAGTCCAAAAAGAGCTTAAAAAGGACTCTATTAAGGGTTTCTTTTTTCATAATCTAATTTTAACGAGTTTGAAAAATAGTAAAAGTATACTCGATACCTCTTCATTGAGTTTTTAAACGAGCACACCGAAGGTATAAAAGGAACTCGAAACCATTTTCATGTTTGAAACCAAAGAATGAAAAAGCAAAAAGTAAGCTCAACACCATCTTACTATTTTAACGAGCTTGAAGATTAGTTGAAAGAATGCTCAAGGTATCTGCTTCATTGTTAACGAGCTTGACACAGAATAGGAACTATGCTCTAAATGTCGTTTCATGGTTTAGCGAGCTCAAAACTAAAACAAAGTATGCTCAAAATTACTCCCATTGATGGGTGTTTACGAAACATGATGCCCAGTGGTTGGTACTTTCCCCTAGTATAAATTTCGAGCAGCTTACCATAATGTACAAGGGGTGGATACATGCCTCCCAAGATTCATTCTATCTGCTTACTCTTTCCTAACTAAATTTTGGGTTATTTCTAGGAGAATGTTCCCTAGAAACAAAGGAAGAAAGAGGATCAAGTGCTACAAGAAGTTGAAATGAAGGTTCAAATATTGAGTCTTGACACAATGGAAGAATCCGTTTCATTTCTTAACGAGCTTGACACGAAAAAGAAACTTTTCTCAAGGTGACCCGTTTCATTTTTACACAAGCTTGAAACAAAAAATAACTATGCTTTTGGGACATGTTTTATTTTTATAGAAGCTTGAAATAGACAAATAACTATGCTTGAGGACATTTGGTTTAAGTTTTTAATGAGCTTGACATAGAATAGGATCTATGCTCATCAACATCTATTTTTTTTTAATGATCTTGACACAAAATGGGAACTATGCTCACAACCATCTGTTTCATTTTTTAACGAGCTTAACACAGAAAGAGAACTATGCTCACAGATAGTTCTAATCCAACATGATTCCCAAAGCTTGGTGGGTTTCCCCCTTACAAGAGACATGCCCCCACAACTTCCTCATTAGGAGAAGAAGCTATGGTTTTGGAACGACTGAAATTCATTACGATTTTAATAGGTAAGAGACACAACAAGTGAAGGGGAAGGAACCACAAGAACATGCAGGAAATTTAGGGAATTTTGATGACTAGGAATCATATGGTGATCAGGTTTAACAAAGGAAATCTGATCAATGGTCACAATATTCCCATCATGGGGAAAATATATGACTCAAAAGAGCATGGACACTACAACTTTCATGGAGTAAACAGAATATCACCCAAGGAGAAGATTAAAATCTAAGGGACCTTGGACTACCATAACATCAATACAGATGGTTTTCCCTCCTAAAGTGATAGGAAAATGATGAAGGATACCTAAAGGCGTAGGAGGTATTCAATTAAAAGCCAGTATCTGATTGGTGGTTGGCACAAGGGAGGAGAACCTATGGCTTTCCAAGCAGCAGAGGATAGAATGATAACAAATCCCCTTCGTGAACAATAGTGTGGAGTAAACTCTTAGCCGAAACTCACACATATTTTTTGGAAAGGAAGACTCAAATGAAGACAAGATTCTGTTATATTACTGCAGTCAAAGGAAATAACCTCAGTTCTTGAGAGGATTCTATTGAAAGAGAAAAAATTTCCTCTTGCGTAGAACAATCAAAACTAACTACGAAAACTTCAGTTGGTTTCAAATCACTCTCAACTGGAAGAGAGGTAGAAGACGTAGGCTATGTCAAAGAGACTACTTCAATTTTAACACTCTAATGAAAGAGTGGGATCGGGTGGAGATGAAATCAACTAGACCACTTAAAATTTACTCTCTAAGGGAAGAGTGGGATCGACCAAGGATGGAACTGGACCGACCACTTTCACTCTTCAAAGGAAGAGTGGGATAAACCGGGGATGGAACTGGATCAACCACTTTAAATTAACTCTTCAAAGGAAGAGTGGGATCAACTAATGGGATGTCAAGGGAAAAATTACGATAACCTGTTGGAATCCATTTCTGAGGAACCATAATATCTACCAACAGCTTAGAAGCTTTATCCATGAGAGGAAAAATGTAAGTAAGGTGCAATTCCTTACATAGCAAGCAAGGATATCTAAACTTTCCTTTCTGAATATTAACCACAGAGCCACCAGTTGATGAGGTATCATTAGTATGATGAGTAGAGACTGATGACATGGGGTGTTGAGAAGCCTCAGAACACACTTCTAAAACCTGGGTGTTACAACTGATTTTACCACACATGGTGGATCACACCTTTATGGCCTTCCCTGTCCCTCTGCAGTCTCTTTAGACGCCATGGACCATTTTTGTACCTTTGATGTTTCCAAAATCATCCCTAAAAACATGTCTTAATTTCTATACATGACTTTTAAACCTGTTCTCGCGTATATACGTGGATTTGACCCTCAAACCCACGTACATCGGGATGTGTGCAAAAGGAAAAATAGTTTTGGAGTTTTCCTTGATGTGGATCCAAATCACGTGTCTCTTGGCCTTCTATATGCCTTGATATCACTCAGATCTGACCTTTCATTAACCCATTGCAGCACTATATAAGGAACCCTTTGGATACATAGAAAGAGGAGGAATTGAAGAGCAAGAAAACTATAGTCTATTATTGCCGGAGCTTGTACTTGAGTCTGCATCCCTTTGTCCCTTGGAGCACTTTGTGTTCTTCCCAATCTTTCTTTTGCTTGTGAGCTTGCTATCAAGATATGGAGGATTGAAGTGGTGGAGGCCCAGGTGGAGGACTCATTTTCTCCGATTCGCAGACGTGCCGATAGAGGTTGTCACTATTGTAATCTATGTTTTATATTAATAGAAATATCTTTTCCTGTCTAATAATGTGTATTTAAATGAGTATTGAATCCATGGATTCTTTTAAATGCTTATATGTTATTAATTATATATGCTAGAGTAGGTCTGACACAATTATATATAGCATGCTTGTCTTGTTTGCTAAATGTTGAGAGAGAAAATTACTTATACAAGCGAGAGTGGAAAAGCTCAATGGGGATCTACATCAATCGTCCGGAATAAGGTATGTATCGAGATCCTTTAGTGTTAGATGTTTGGTTTCTCTTGCATATCGGAAAGGATTGATTTCTGTGTTTACTCTGTCTATTGTGGTACCCCAAGCCATAGGAAGTTTTCTCCGTAACATAATTGACGACCATACTGGGGAGTTCCTAGTCATTTCCTTTGGGGGTTTTTATCAGCATTCAATGTTCTTGAATTGCTCTGATTTCTTTGTTTCTGAGTCGGGTCTAGGGGCATGTTTGTCTGGTAGTGTCTGATAGGAGTAAAGTTTGTCTTAGCTTGTCTATTTTACCTTATTTTTATCTCTTTTTCTTCCTATACGCGAGTTTTGGCTTCACAGTCGTGTGTACACATGGTTTTTACTGGGATATCCACGTATATACGTGGGTTTTTTGCACACAGTCGCGTATACCCTGAGTTTTTATTTTTAGGGGAAGATTAAGTGTTGCTGGGTGAGTTTTGATGATTGTTGAGTCTCCTTGGATGCTTCTAGAGTCTGTATACACCTCTGTTTCTGACCAGAGACGTCTTTTAGTTAGAATTTTTTAAAATGTTCTTGTAATTGCCTTTTCTATTTTTTGTTTTGGGATTAGTGTATTAGGTCTCTTTTACCTTGGTGCTTTGCTTGGGTGCTGTCTGATAGTGGTTGCAGAGTTTTGGGGTGGTAGAGTCATTCTTTTGCTTCATTATCTCATTTTAATTCAAAAAATACAAAAATATTTGCTTTTTGCATCATGATGCATTTTTGCATTTTACATGGTACTTGCACTAGGTTTGCTTGGAAAAGTATTAGTCAAATTTTCATATAGGAATGATTGCATTTTTCATTTGAAGGAAAAATTTGCATTTCACCTAGTAGCATACCCCGTTTTTCTTTTGACACAGTGCATTTGCATTGGTTTTTAGGTGTGCATTTTACTTCTTGTTGCGTCATAACACCATTAGTTGCACGATAATTTACCCTTTTGAGTAATAAGCCAATTAAAATCAACGCATAATAAAATGAATTACACTCTTTTCTTTTATAGGGTGCACAAACAAGATTAGGTTTTAGGGTCTTGGAATAGTTCATTGTGAGTAAATTCTCCAAGACCACTAAGCAACAACATGTATGTGTCTGTCCAGGTGAGAGTGTGAAATTCCTTGGTATAATTAGTGTTTCTCAGGTTCCTCCTCTTACAAGGGAGTTAAGCATGAGGTAGTGTGAGTGGTTATTGATTGGGATGACCCCTATTCATAATTGAGTAGCACCAGAGATATTTCTAGGATTGTATTCCTATCCGGGGGCTCTTTCGAGAGTTTCGGGCTTTGCTTCCCTAGCCATACGGTCAATCCCACCTGCGACTGTCTTCCTGAGCATTGATTATATTGAGGTGACCTTAGTTGCCTTACCTAGGTTATCGAGGGGGTACTTCGCAGAGGTCATTTTGTAGGTGTCCTGGCTAGGTTGGGGTCGGACAGCACAGTCGCTATATGAGTTGAAGTTGAGGGACACAATAATTGGTTAGGAACCTTTGCTTGTTGAGTATGGGAGTCTCAAGCCTCTCCTAGACGAGACATACCTGCTTCATTCGAGAGCTCACATATCCTACCCTTGCTTTCTTGTGATTTGCCTTTACATTATATAGGTGTATGCTCTGTGCATGCTATTCTTCCTAGGGTTTGCATAATTAGATAGAGTCTTTTCATTTTTTGAGTCATTGTGGATTTGAGTGTGGCACTTCACTGTTCTCATTGTTTAGCAGGACTTTCACCTTCCACATCTCCTCTTCCTTTGGGAAAGAGAAATAGACTGTCCAAGCAGACTACTTATCACATTAATTCACACACGATGGGATATCACGAGGATGAGATTCCTAAGATGTCCTCCCAATGTCAAGAGGTTGGGGAGGAAGATCCTACTTCTGTATATGATCCTTCACCTGATATACCTTCACATTCTGGATATGATCCCTCATTCGTAGGTCGTCTGTATTGGTTTTCAAGCGACAAGACTCACCATGAACCCACAAGCACTAGTCATGTTAGTTATGGCATACCTGATATCCCTGCACGTGATCTGACACATCATGCCGAATAAAAAGTTGAACCTAACACTACGCCTAGGGGAATTCCCATTCCTTTTCGTGCGGAGAGATTTGGGAGCACTAGTCACATTGGACCTTCCATCCTGGTGGTGGAAGCTACCTCACATGTTCATCCTAGGACTAATGTTAGTAGTCATATATAAATACCAAAACCAAGACGAGTGACCACAGGGAATACCACTTATATCCCTTCACATGTCCCTTCGTCCTCTATTCGTACTCCTTCGAACGCATTTTTGACAACCCTTCCTCCCCCTCATTCACATGGTCCTTTGGGTCAGAACGTTGCTACTAGTCTTGTTCATACTACGACTACTCGTACAGTAGTTTGTCAGAGTCAAGCATCTCCTGTTGTCTCAGGAGGTCATATTCCTGTTTTTGGATCGTCTTACGTTCCATCACATGGCATTCCCCATATCCCTACTTATGGAGCTTCTCATGGGATATCCCATGGGACATCTTATGGAACTTCTCATGCACCATCTTATGGACCGCAGTATGGACAGAGCTATCAACCTTATGGGTACGGGTATCAACAACCCGCTTACTCCTCTAATTATGGCTTTGTAGCACCGCCTCGTCAAGGTTCACCACATCATAATGCTTCCATGAATACCTACACAGGTCAAACGAGAGGAGGATATTATGGCCAAGGACATGGTATTTACAATAGTAAGCCTTATATGAACCAAAACTACCAGGGATCGTGGCATAGACTGACTCAACCTAGGATCCCTTTCCTCGCAACATTAAATTTACCTGACTTATCGAGACTAATGAACGATCTGGTATATTATGACTCGGCTTGGATGGCTGTCCCTACCAAGCTTCCCTCAGACATTCCCAAATTCAAGGGAAAACCAAGAGAAGATCCTAGTGAACATGTCACTACCTTTCACCTTTGGTGCTCTTCCAACTCCTTACACGATGACTCAATTTGTTTGAGGCTATTTCAATGCACCCTCACAGGGCCTACAACGAAATGGTACATAGAGTTACCAAAGGGGGAATTAATTTTATTCGATGACCTTGCTACGAATTTCCTCAACAACTTCTAGCTACTAGTGCATTATGACGTTGGTACAGAACTCTTGTCAACATTTCGGCAAGACAAAGCCACACATATCTTAGACCATATCCAAGAGTGGCGTAGATGGAAGAGGTTGAATAAAGCTTTTATACCATCAGAGTTTCTCCTTGAGTGGTTCCTTAAATCATTGCTACCTTATATCACGAAGGATGTTTCTACATTTAAATTCTAGAATGAGGAACAAGCAATTTTTAGGGAACAGGAACTGGATTTGATTAATGCTCAATCTAGGCTATTATATGAGATCATACCTAATGCTCCGCATTCTAGTTTCAATCCCAAGATCAAGCCTAGACCACATGACGATGGCATTGTGGGATGTACAATTTCCAAACCTGCGGACTCAGTTACGAAACAAGTGAGTCAATTGTCTATTAACCAATCCATGTTGGGACAAGCTACGGCTTCATCTCCACCCACCCAAATGGCGAGTGTACTTTCCGTGCAATCCTCGGACTAGAAGGGAAATCGGCAGCCTAGAAGGAATAAGAAAAAGGGTAAAAACAATCATAAGGGTGGGGACAAGAATGAAAATGCCAAATTTAATGACAAGAACAACCGTAATGCTGGGGGGGACAAGTAGTCTAAACGTAAGGTTAATTTTCCTTGCAAATTATGTAAGGATGACCACCTCACTCACTTGTTCCCTTGTATGGAAGACGCATTGAGGTTCATAGCACGGGGCCTAGCTGTGCTGACCAATCCTTTACCCCATAATCAAAATATGAACTCGAGGACCCATGATCCTCACTCTGCGTTGGGTGTATATCAAAATCCACCATAAACCAGTACTGGTCATGGGTGCATCAACATGGTGTGTGCTAGTAAGGTTGTGACTTGTGTGAAAGACTATGGTTCATCACAACCAGACCTTGGGAAAGGAACTCCTCCTACTGAGAGTCCTTTGCGTATTGAAAATCCTACGGATAAACCTGAGAGTGCACCTCGCATTCCTAAGGGAGTATTAAAGTGTTCAGGGCATAATCGTAATGCCTGAGCCACCCAGAACTATTCTGTTGTCAAGGATTTGGGCCAAACTCCTTGTGCGATGTTTGCGCTTGAAGTTAGATTCAGAGTTGTCCATCGCAAAGGAAAGCTTTTCTTTCTGCTCTCGGAGTGAATGATGATAAATCTTTTTCTGTCATCAAATTTGAAACCATGGGACTACAGCCTCGCTTGCCTTACTACGTGTCTCTCTTGACTCATATGGAATGTCTTAACATGACCGTCAAACACACTGTGATTGACGAAGGCGCTGCTACTTCCGTGATGTCTTTGTCATGTTGGAAGGGTTTGGGTTCTCCTGAGTTGTCTAAATATGCTACCATGTTGAATTCCTTTGATGGTAGATAATTTTGGCTGCACAAAATTATTCCTTTTCTTAAGGTCCGTTTGGGAGGGAAGACAGTCACAATCGAGGTTGAGGTGGTTGATGCGCTCCTTGATTAAAATCTTTTACTGGGTCGAAATTGGATGTATAGTATGCAAGCCATAGCCTCTTCTCTATTTCAATTTGTATGCTTTCCATTTAATGGGAAGATTCTTACGATTGATCAAACATCATTCAAAAATCTGAGTGTTAGTGCATCGTCGAGAGCTTCGATCTCGATTATCGATCACCCTCAGCCGACAACCGGGAGTGTGGGTGTAGGTATGTATCCATCCCTTATGGGGACATTTAGTTGTCCTACACCCATCCTTATGATTGGATCTAGTTTTGATGGGGCTTCATCTTCATTGAATTCAGTGTCTTTTGACACTTCCCATACCGAAGATCCTTGGATTCTTCCTACAACGAGTCTTTTGAACAGACCTATCGAAACGGACGTGCCGTTTCCTGCAGCAATGATTGCATATCAAGCAAATCTTGATTGTGTTGCAGAGCCTAGTCCTTCCTCGTCGTGAATGGAAGAGGAGGACCTATATGTGCTGCCTGCATGGGCAGTTGAGTCCTCTCATGCACATGACTTCCTTGATAGTGTTTTTCCATCAAATGAAGTTATTATTGAGGCCATGTCTAGAGTTGAGACACCTTGGGAAGAGTTACATCATAGATCTTATTTTCTTCCCGAGCTTGACTGTTTGGAGTGTAGAAATTCAGGCCTGCAGTAGATTAATTTCACTCACAGCAATTAACAATTGATCATGCAAATTATCAACAATGGAGACTGAATATGGAGCTGT
>LPNX010124102.1:116859-134643 GCA_001517045.1 Pseudotsuga menziesii
GAATGAGGACTTTAGGGAGATTCTTAGTGAGAATATTGGTAGTCCCATGGTTCCATTAAGCTCTCTTGTTCATATGGCTGATGGGAACATGGCGAATATATCACCTACGATTCCTATCAATATCTCTCGCGATCCTGGCAAGATTGAGAATGTCTATATTGGGACAGAATGTTCCCATGCTGAAATTCTGGAGTATACCGAGCTGTTCAAAGAGTTTTGTGATATATTTGCTTGGTCATATGAGGAAATGCCAGGTATCAACCCTCATATTATCGAACACAAAATTAAGACCTATCCAAATGTGAAGCTTGTTCAATAATGTTTGCATGTGGTGAATCCTAGAAAAGCACCCGCGATTAAGGCTGAGATAGACAAGCTGTTGAAAGTCAGATTTATCTATCCCATTCCCTTGACAGAGTGGGTTTCAAACCTCGTTTCGGTTGATAAGAAGCAGGGAGCGATCCGTATATGCACTAATTTCTGTGATTTAAATCGTGGATGTCCTAAGGATAATTTTCCCACACCATTTATTGATCAGATTTTGGATGAGTGTGCGGGAAGTGAGGTATTTTCCTTCATGGATGGCTTTTCCGAATATAATCAGATTCAAATTAAACCTGAGGATCAACACAAAACTGCATTTATTTGTCCTTGGGGTACGTTTTCATATCAGAAGATTCCTTTCGGTCTTAAAAATGCCAGAGCCATATTTCAGCAGGCTATGACCTTGATTTTTCACGATCTCAAATCGATTATTGAAGTATTTTTGGATGACCTTGTTGCTCATTCTCAACTGAGAGTGCGTCATTCCTACCATTTGAGATTAGTGTTCGAAAGGTGCCACCACTAGCAGGTTATGTTAAATCCTCATAAGTGCATCTTTTGCGTGAAGTCAGGTCACTTGCTAGGATTCATTGTTTCTAAGGAGGGTATAAGAATCGATCCCTTAAAGGTTGAGGCAATACTTCAATTGTCTCCCAAGAGAAATATTAGACACCATCAATGTTTGCAAGGCATGGAAAACTTCTTACAGAGATTCATGGTTAACTTTGCCAAATTGACTAAGGGCTTTATGCATCTTTTGAAGAAGGACACTACCTTTTGCTGGGATGAGCAAGCCCATGAGTTCTTTGATGCTCTTAAGCGAGCCTTAGCATCGGCCCCCATGCTTAGTCCACCCGACTATAGCTGTGACTTTTTTATTTATGTGGCCGCATCCATGGAGACGCTTGGTATGGTTTTGGTTCAGGAGGATGAGGAGCTCCATGAGCATGTCATATATTATTTGAGCTGAAACCTTATAGATGCGGAAATATGTTATTCCCATGTGGAGAAACTTTCCTTAGCTACCGTTCATGTAGTTCAAAGATTGAGACATTACATTCTCCTTCGCCAGACCTTGGTGGTAGCTCATGTCAATCCATTTCAGTTTGTCCTCAGTAGAAGGATGATCAGGGGAAAGTATAATAAACAGATTGTTATTTTGCAAGAATTTGATCTCAAATTTGTTTCGGCGAAATCGTTAATTTTTGCGGAGCTCATTTATGATTTCCCATGGGAGGAGGAGGATGAAGTTTATGAGGATACGTTTGTCAATGAGAACATCTTCCTTATCTCAATTTTGGATCCATGGTATGGGGATATTATTGTATATTTACAAACATTGAAGGTCCCTACTCACCTTTCACGGGATGAGCGACGACGATTACGTCACGTATCTAAGAACTACCTTATAGTGGATAACACTTTGTACCGCCATGGGGTAGATTCCATTTTACGTCATTGTTTAACCCATGAGGAGGCCGAGGTTGTGCTGAATGATTGCCATGGAGGGGCGTGTGGTGGTCATTTATCTGGGCTTTCTACAACCTAAAAAATATTGAGAGTGGGATATTTTTGGCCGCCAATCTTTAAAGATTGTGTTAATACAGTCAAGAAGTGTCACCCTTGTTAGGTGTTTGCACACAATATGCGCTCACATCCTGCCTCGTTACATATGATTATGACCACTGGTTCCTTCACCAGGTGGGGGCTTGAATTCAAGTATTGCAACCCAGCTTCAGCTGGGGGGCATCATCATATTATAGTGGCTGTAGATTATTTCACGAAATGGGCTGAGGCTATGCCCATGATTAAATCCGACGATGAGACGGTCGCACATTTCGTATTCAACCAAATTATTACTCAGTTCGGTATTCCGAAAGAGCTTGTCATTGACCATGGTAGGCACTTTCAGAATCGAATGATGGAAGAGTTGGCCTCAAAGCTAGGGTATAAGCATGAACACTCCTCTTCTTATTACCCTCAGGCGAATGGACAGGTTGAAGCAGTGAACAAATCACTTAAGTCCATTCTCCAGCGAACCATCGCACAAAGGAAAATGAATTGGAATATCATGTTATATCCTGCTTTGTGGGCATATAGGACCGTGGTTAACACTGCCACCGGTTTTTCTCCATATCAACTCGTACATGTAGTGGAGTCTGTCTTTCCAGTTGAATGCGAAATCCCTTCATTGAAACTAGCTATAGATATTTTACTCGACACTTCCGCATTGGAAGAACGTTTGGTCCACTTAGAGCAGCTTGATGACTAGCACCGAGATGGTTTAGTGGCTCTAGAGGTGAATAAACGTCGTGTTAAGGTCCAGTATGATAAGTCTGTCCATTCGAGGAGGTTTACTGAAGGAGATTTGGTCCTTTTAAGGGATCAAGCTAAAGAACCCTTGGGGGCAGGGAATTTTAATCCCATGTGGCATGGTCCTTACGTGGTCAAACGTGTGTTCGAGAAGGGCGCCTATGAGCTGGTAGACTATGAAGGGATAGCCTTGGCAGAGCCTAGAAATGGGCTCTATCTTAAAAAATACTATGCATGATCTTCAGCCAGGGCTGATTATTGTATATTATTGTACAGTTCTTTTTGCATTTCTTATGGTGATCGGGTTTGTTGATTATCTTTCGTTTCTTATGGAAGATGTTAATGGAGTCTTACGCTTTCATAGGATTCACTGATGGTGCTAGCCACCACACTCAACACTCAGCCTCTGTTGCTTAGGTGATTTATACTCCTAGGGGTCGGGTATTGTCTTCAGGAGGCATATGTTTACGGCCTTCTTCGAACAATGTTGCTGATTATAGTGCCATTATCAAGCTATTACGGGATGCCATTTCACATGGTGTTCTCTCTCTTGAGGTACATCTTGATTCATAGTTAGTAGTGTCATAGCTTAATGCCTTGTATCGTAATAGGGATCCGACATTATTACGAAGATTCTTACATGTGAGATTGTTAGAACGACAATTTGACAACATAACATACATACATGTTTCAAGAATTTATAATCAAGTTGCTGACTCATATGCTAACTATGTGTTAGATTGGCATTTGTTTCATAGACCATAAGCACATCACAAACATACACTTTTACACACATGTAAATAAATAAAATCGATCATCATAAAAAAAATTTCATTAAACACCCAAAATGTGACGTCATAATACATAAGTGTCATTATACAAAAATAGGGCTTCCGAGCCACCAAAATATAATACACGGTAGTACCAAAAATTGATCACTCTCAGGTCTCTAAGCCTATGGAGGAGGAGGGCGGTTCAGATCATGGTAGCACACCACGGCCCTAGCTAGTTGTTGAAATAAATGAACCCATTCTCGTGGTACACCAACCACCTGACACTACATGGCCTCAGGCAAGTCCTCAATTTGCGCCATGGGTAACTGGTGTGTCAACTGTACAAAGTTTGTGTGGATTCTTTGGAGCATTTGCTCTGCATCCACACCCATGATATCATCTCCTCTCCCCCTCTGTCTATGATGAGGGAAGACGTTAGGCCGGAATGGTCCAACATCTGCATACATATGACAGGTTGTCACTATGTGTCGTCACACCAAAACATGTCTTTTGAGTCTATATATCAAAAAACACACAATTTTTTTTTTATAATTCAAAAAACTTAAAAAGAGGGTTTGGGATTCGTTACCAATATCACCATATGCTGCTCTGGGTGGTAGGGGCATGTCAGGATCTCCCCAAAAATATATCCCTGCATAAGGGTACTTATTGATGGCAATAATCTACTGCTGCCACCATGGAAAGAAATCAGCTGGGTAGGGGTTGGACACCCTACCTTTGCCCAGTCTGCGCATAGCATATGTCCAACGTCATTGGGATGAATCTCGAACCCTGTGAGGAGGAACGTCAGCTCTAGGGCTTAGCCCCAGAACACACTCAAAGAAGAACGCGCTCAGTATACTGTCGAAACCGAAGTTTTGTACCCTACCCATCTTGCAGTCACTGAGCTACTTCTTCATGTTACTCAACAACGCAGTACTCCAATCATAAACTTTGGGTCTCAAGCACTCCACTACATAGAACATCAATGGCCGCGAGGCCTGGTGGAGTGATGCTACCCAGCTATCCTGCCGAGTGTCAATAGCATGGTCTTCAGGCCTAGTACATGGATGGAGTTTGTCGGGATCTAACTCCCAACCTTTTTCGTGTCTGGAAAACAGTATACTACAATGTACTCATCGATGGTGAGGCCACCTCCGGGCCCACGAGAACGTAGGTTTACCACCTCTCCCCATCGGGACAATCCTGTAATGAAGTATATGTACTCCACCTCTATAGTGAGGGACATCCCATCGATATGGAAAGAATCTGATTTTGGATCCCAGTAGTCTACTAGCATCTGCAGGAGTCTTGGTTTGGCCCTCAAGCTGCCAAGACACCAAAACTTGTATAGCCCACATGCACGTAGAGCTTGTTGAGCCATCAAATCACCCCAAAAAACCTCTTCTACGTCTCCATGTTCCCTCTCCCTCCATTCTAGGACCATCTTGCACATTAAAAATAATTTTTGGTCATTACATACCTTAAAAAACCATGTGCACGGCTACATACATGATTGTTTGCAAAACAGTCACGTATGTACACGGGTTTGGGAGGTTTTTCTGCATATATCCAGCCCTATATGCCAAAAAAGCCCCGATTTATGCGTGGGATGAAAAGACCAATCTAGACTGGCTTAAAAGTAAAAAATTGACCATGGAAATTGAAAAAATTTACATGAAAATGGAAGAGGAGGACATTAGAAGTTACCTGGAACAAACGGTGTTGAATTTCGCCAGACGAAGCTCCCAGAATTCACGATTGAAGTTCTAAGCTCAAATGGGTAAAAATTTCAAATGATATGTAAGTTTTGAATTTTTTACCATTTATAGAAAAAAATTTGAAAAATTTGAAATTTTTTACCCCCTTTCTATAGTTTTGAACCGTTTCTGACCATTTTGGACCGTTTTTTACTAATTTGATGATGCAGGAGTCCGTTTTGAGCGCCGTTTCGACCATTATTTTGACTCATTTGTGCCGCTTTTAGGTATTATGTCTCAATGGGCATATAGGTTAGATTTCACATCTATGTGCATTTTTCATGACCTTATGACCATTTTGTTATAACTTTAGGTACGAACCCATTCTATCTTGTTACGGAACCTTCTTGTTATTTTAGAAGTGACATGATGTGAATGGTAGAGCTTGACCATACATGGGTGCCCTAGTTAGCTCCTTTGTTGCATTTGGTGCCCATGCTGACATTTTTTCCCTTTAGGGTGTGGGAGTCCTTTGTATAGTATCGCCATGTCTTTGCGCAAGAGCCTCATACTCCTCTTGATCTTTTTGCTGGCCTTTGTCCCCAGGACTCCCTTATGTCAAGTTGTAATTGCATTATCATGAGTTTTGCCTACCTCATTGAGCCTTATGCTAGCTTCCCTGACTTTGATTATCAGCCATATAGACCGAGCTTGTCTCATGTCTAGCCATGCAAAGCCATTTTACACATCTTTTGTAGCTTGATTACCCATTTTTACCGGGAGGGGACTTTCCCCGGAGTGTCGTTATCCTACACATGTGTCCTTGCATTGAGCATAGGTATGTTCCGTTGCTTGAAACTAGTTTGTTTTCCCATTGACACTCATCTCCTCCTAGTCTGTAACTATAAAGCACTTTTATTCTTTTTCAATCTTTTTAAAAATATTTGAAAAAGACCAAAAAATAAAAAAAACCAAAAAGATGGACAAGAAAAGATGTTATCTTTGGTAGCAGTTGAGTCATGTCGCCTTCAAACAGAGCACTGTATATCACATCCATTGTTTGGGTCAATAGTTTGAATTTAGGAGTTGTACTCATTTCTCTGAGTTTATCTCCACTGACTGGTTAAGCTTCCAGTCCCTATGGAGCCTCTGTCAATGCCTCCTATGTCACATAGATGTCCCAGTTTTGTATATCGAGTCTATGCTACCTACATTCAGTCACCATTCACCTTTATGCTCTTGTTCGAAGGAAGTTGAAACCTGAGTCAGCCATTCCTCAATTTTCTTGACTTTGCATGTCGGCCATTCCCAGTACTGATACTGGTTCATGCAAATTATGATCGAGTCCTTCCACATTATACAGCTTTGCTGAGTACCTCATGTTGGATGATGGGGGATGTCTTAATTCACTCCTTCTAGTGGATTTCATCCTGTCAACTTCATATCATTTATTCTGGGATAGGAATCTAGAGTCATTTTTGAGTGCCTTGAGACTTGCAGTCATCAGTGGTAGGTTCTCTCTTCATCGACAGTTTTTGGGAATACATCAGTGTCCCCTGATCGATGTATCCTTTAAAGTGTTCGACCTCAACACCTTTATTCACACTTGTTAGTTTCCACTCTAGTACCTTGATTCCCATTTTGATTATCGGTGGGTGATCTCGCGTCTGTTAATGGTATACATCAATGACCGGTAATCAAATGATGGACTAATACGTTCGACTTCAAAACCTCTATTTGCATAGTAGGACATGTACTCATAGCAGATTGTGTAGAAGACATTCCATATTGGTGGCATTTCATATATGCTACCTCCTTGATCGTGCCAACCTTCATGAGATTTCAGCTCTCGTGACTTGATTCCAGTGTATGTCAAATGTTTCCAGCCATTATGGAGAACTTGACCTATTATATATCTTCATCCTTCATGGAGATCATGATCCTTTGTATATCTTCATCATGGAAATTATGATCTATCTATATTGTACATGGCGATGACCACACATGTCATATTTTGTATCATGCCTATTCATGGCCATTGTACTTTTATGTATCTGGGACTGCTATATCTACTTGTAGTTATGTGCAAAGTTTGATCATTATATTGTACTATTGGATGGCTGGTTCTTCCACTTGGTTCTTCATTAGTCCACTTATGGGATGGACTTATAATGTATTTCGGCCATCGTATCACCCCTCTGACCTCACACATTAGGGGGCATCTGTTACAACTGATTTTACCACACATGGTGGATCACACCTTTATGGCCTTCCCTGTCCCTCTGCAGCCTCTTTAGACCCCATGGACCATTTTTGTACCTTTGATGTTTCCAATATCATCCCTAAAAACAATTCTTATTTGCTATACGTAACTTTTAAACCTGTTCTCATGTATATACATGGATTTGACCCTCAAACCCGCGTACATCGGGATGTGTGCAAAAGGCCAAATAGTTTTGGATTTTTCCTTGATGTGGATCTAAATCACTTGTATCTTGGCCTTCTATATGCCTTAAGATCGCTCAGATTTGATCTTTCATTACCCCAATGAAGCACTATATAAGGAACCCTTTGGATACATTGAAAGCGGAGGAATTGAAGAGCAAGAAAACTATAGTCCATTATTGTCAGAGCTTGTACTTGAGTTTGCATCCCTTTGTCCCTTGGAGCACTTTGTGTTCTTCCCAAGCTTGCCTTTGCTTGTGAGCTTTCTATCAAGAGATGGAGGATTGAAGTGGTGGAGGCCTAGGTGGAGGACTCAGTTTCTCCGATTCGCAGACGTGCTGACAGAGGTTGTCACTATTGTAATCTATGTTTTATATTAATAGAAATATCTTTTGCTGTCCAATAATGTGTATTTAAATGAGTATTGAATCCATGGATGATTTTAAATGCTTATATGTTATTGATTATATATGCTAGAGTAGGTCTAACACAATTATATATAGCATGCTTGTCTTGTTTGCTGAATGTTGAGAGAGTAAATTACTTATACAATCAAGAGTGGAAAAGCTCAATGGGGATCTACATCAACCGTCTGGAATAAGGTATGTATCGAGATCCTTTAGTGTTAAATGTTTGGTTTCTCTTGCATATCAGAAAGGATTGATTTCTGTGGTTACTCTGTCTATTGTGGTACCTCAAGCCATAGGAAGTTTTCTTTGTAACACCGGGACAGACCATGAAAATCCTTAAGAAGATGGTCACCCTTGCAAATTCTACAAGAGAACTTAGGCTTACGAGGTGTCCTTGTGGGAAAATCAACACTCCATTTCATCAGTATCTGGTCATCATACTAATGATACCCCATCAACCAATGACTCTATGGTTAAGAGTCATAAAGGAAAGGCCAAATATCCTTTCTTTATATGTAAGGAATTGCGGCTTACTTACCTTTGTCCTCTCATGGATAAAGCTTCTAAGCTGTTGGAAGATATCACTATTCCTCAACAACGTATTCCAAGAGGTTATCATAAGTTGTCCCTTGACATCCCATTGGTTGATCCCACTCTTCATTTTAAGAGTGAAGTTAAAGTGGTCGATCCAATTCCATCCTTGGTTGATCCCACTCTTCCTTTGAAGAGTGAACTTAAAGTGGTCGATCCAAATCCATCCTCGGTTGATCCCACTTTTCCCTTGGAGAGTAAAGTTGAAGTGGTCGAGTTGATGTCATATCCACTCGATCCCACTCTTTTGTTAGAGAGTGTTAAAATTGAAGTAGTCTCTTTGATACTATCTTCGTCTTCTCCCTCTTTTCCAGTTGAGAGTCAACTAAAACCAGTTGAAATTTTTGTAGTTAGTTCTAATTGTTCTACACAAGAGGAAATTTTGTCTCTTTCGATAGAATCCTCTCTAAGGACTGAGGTTATTTCCTTTGACTGGAGTAATCTATAAGAATCTTGTCTTCATTCAAGTTTTCCTTTCCAAATATCTGTGCAAGTTATTGCTAAGAGTATACTCCGCACTATTTTTGACGAAGGGGATTCTGTTAGGATTCTATCCTCTACTGCGTGGAAATCCATAGGTTATCCTCTACTTGTGCCAACTACTGATCATATACTAGATTCTAGTTGAAGACCTACTATGCCTTTAGGTATCCTTCTTCATTTTCCTATCACATTAGGAGGGAAAACCGTATGTATTGATGTTATGGTAGTCCAAGGCCCCTTAGATTTTAATTTGCTCCTTGGGTGAGATTCTGTTTACGCCATGAAAGTTGTAGTGTCCACACTCTTTTGAGTGATGTAATTTCCCCATGATGGGAAGATTGTGACCATTGATCAACTTTCCTTTGTTAAACCTGATCATTGTATGATTCATAGTCATCAGACTTCCTTGAATGTCCCGCATGTTCTTGTGGTTTCTTCCCCTTCACCTATCGTGTCTCTTACCTTTGAAATCATGAAAAATTTCAATCATTAGAAACCATAGCTTCTTCTCCTCATGAGAAAGTTGTGGGGGAATATCTCCTATAAGGGGGGAACCTACCAACCTCTGGACATCATCTTGGCTTAGAATTGTCTGTGAGCATAGTTCTCTTTCTGTGTCAAGCTCGTTAAAACATGAAACAGATGGTTGTTAGAATAGTTCATAGTATGGTCACCAAATTTGTTAGTGGATAAATCTACTCAAGCGGACTCAAGCTAGATCTCCCTATTTCAATTGGACATAGAAAAATTCAAGTAAAAAATACAACCTACTTTCCTAGATCAGTCAAAATGTAGGATGAAGAGATTGGTACTTTACCTCATATCTATGAGTCTTATCCTCCTCTTTTCTCCAATATCCAGACCTTCAAATATTCAGCTGCAAATCCTTATCTTAGAGACAGAACCAAAAAAGGTGAAAGAATACATAGATATAAGCTAATTTAAGCTAACAATAAGGAAGAAATCTCTAAACATCATCAATACAACAACATTTATGGAAAGAGATTTGTATTACTATAATCAAGGGAAATACATAGCACTACATAGGGAATAATTTCACAACATATCCTTAATTATGCAACCTTCCATCCAACAATCCAAGCCTTGCATCCAAAGGATGATGATATGCCTCCCAAAGGATGATATTTTTCCTCCCAAAGGATGATGGGGATCACCTAGGAAATCCACCAGCATAAGAGTACTATAAGTCTTCCTCCCTTCACCATGGAGAGAGGGTTCAATTTATAAGGCTAAAGGGACAGAGTAGGTTGAGGATTAGGAGGAGGGGTCTAAGGGATCTTCCCATTAGGTTAGGGAACCGAATTCCACCTCACCTAGAAGCTAGGGATGATCCTCCACCTCATCCACCTTCGAGAAGGGTCCCGAAGCTTCGAATGTTACCCTCTAAACATCATTGGCGCACCTTGCAGTAGGAGACAAAGTACCAAAGAGGGGTTGGTGAAACTTGCATGAGGGGAAAGGGTTCTAGTGGCACTCCTTGCATGAAGGGAAAGAGAGTTAGCAAGGGTTTGGAACAACTTTCCTTAGGATAAAGAGTGCCATCCATCCTAGCAGAGGAAAAATTGTTAGGGACAACTTCCAAATTAATGCAATTTATAAGCTAGGGGAACTTTAGGGATTAAGCATAAGGTTGACACATGCCTCATAACGACGAGATTTCGGTGTAACAATAAGGAAATAAAACTATTGCTTTAATTTATTGAATATTGGGATCACTTAGTCACATCTATGTGTTTTAACTCAATAGACTCTATTGATGATGATTTTGCTGTGGGGGATTTGTTGTCAAAGGAAATGTGGATAATGCCTATAGTAGAAAAATCCACATCAGAAGAAATGGTGGCTAAAGGCCAATATAAATAAAGGGGAGAATATTTGAAAGATACATACATATCTAAGTCAAAAGGAAGAAATGGAAAGGGAAAATGTTGGCACTATAATAAATTAGCAGGCCATCTCAATAGAGATTTTTGGAAGAGTAAATAATCTAGGGATGACCCTACAAAGGAAACACATATTATTGGGGCATGTTTAGGTATTGTTGATGCACTTTTATCTATTTTTTATATCTCTCAATAAAATCAATATTTATTATTATAATATGGTACTTCTCATCACATGTGTACACATAGAAGTTGGTTTTGTACTTAGAAAGATGTTGATGATGATGTTGTTCTTATGGAAGACAATGTTTTTTTTAAACTATTGGGATTGGGAGCATTAATATTATGATGTTCAATTGTATTGTGAGGACGTTAACATAGGTAAGATATGTATTGGAACTTAAAAATAATTTAGATTCCTTGGTATTTTTGGATTTTATAGGTTATAAGGTTAAAGGTCATGGTGGGTAATTGAAGGTTTCCAAGGGTTATTCGGTGTTAATGAAGGCTATAAATATTTGGAATATTTACAATATGGAAAGGAAGATTGAAACAATAGTGGTGTCTTAAGGATCCAGTGAATCTACTTGTTTTTTTCCTCAATAATTTGACCAAATAAGCAAGAAAGGGATACATATTTTGATACACTCTATGTTATTTCAAGGTTTAAAATCTTTGTAAATTTTTCAAGGACTTTATATTTGTCTGCTATGCTGGTAAAGTTAAATGATACATATTGTGAGATCCTTCTTCCCCCAAAAACACAATTAACACTAGAGATATTGATGGGAAAATGTATTTGGAATAACAAAAGGAATGTTTGAAATCAAAATAGAATATTTATTTGCAAGCTCAAGAGGTCATCGTATTCCATGAAGTAGATACCTAGGCAATGGTACAAGATGTTTGATTCCTTCATGGTAAGTCAAATTGTAAAAGGAGTATGATCATTGTGTTTTCCTTAAAAGTTTGAATAATGGTATATCAATTATATTTTTGTGATATGTTGATGATATTATTATAGAAAGATAATCTTGGTTGACATCAGTAGGTTGAAGGATCAGTTGGATAGGGAAATTGATATGAAGGATCTAGGAGATGCAAAATAAATCTTGAGCATGGAAATACACATAGAGGGGAAAGTAGTAATATTTGTTTATCCCAACAGAAGTATGTTGAGGATATACTCATGAAATTTGGTATGAATTATGTTAAACAATAAAATATCCCTTTGGATTTCCATTTTAAGGTTTCTTCAAGTTTATTTCCTAGTAATCATGAAGAAAAATATTATCTGTCTCATGTATTGTATGCTAGTGCAATTGGTTTTGAGTATGTAGAGGTGTCGTTAAAATGATATATTTCACATGTAGTTGGTGTTGTCAATAGACACATGAAAAACCTAGGTTGGGAAATAGTAAAATGGTTTCTTCGGTATCCTAGAGGCACAAGTTCTTATTGTATCACCTGTAATTGTTACAGTGGTTCAGTTTGTGGATATGTTGATTTATATTTTGCAAGTGGTTTCGAAAAAGGAGATATACTTCAGATTTTGATGGAGGAGGAACATCCTTTGAGAACTTATATCATGTCAACATGTTTACAAAACTAGTACTATTGGAGAATTGGTTGTGGTGTTTGGATTCTCTTGGCTTGCAAAGAAGGCAATGAATGAACCTGGAAAGGTATGAGGTAAATTGTTGTCAAGGTGGAGATTATTGAATATTTGACAATGAGTTACTAAATATAGAATAAAAGGGTTCTTGAATTATTATCGTATCCCATTCAATCATTTTATTGTTAAACCAATGACAACAATTACCCAAAATAGGGTATGGATGTTAACTACACATCTTCATACAACTAATTATTGTTGAACTTGGAACGAATATTTAACTCGAAATAGAATATGATTATTCACAAAATTGATTTCTAAATTTATATAACTATGGAAGAAATAATATATATGTAGGGTTTTTGCACAAATTTGGCACTCAATTCCATTTCTATAGCAACGCGTGAGCACTAAAATTGTAAACATGTGTTTGCGTTCACAAAAATGAATACATGTTCCTATTTGCATAGGTTCAAATTACAAAACCTCCATGCAAGATGGAAATCATGGAAAAGAATTTGCAAGCATTGTACATTTTTTCACACATTTCTATAATGTGTGTGTATTCTAAAAAATAATGCACGTGCATTATCTTTCAATAATAAAAAAACTGCTCTAATATTTTGGCTATAACTTTCTATCCAGGCATTGGTTTTTGGAGTTCTTTAGCTCAATGGAAAGGTATTGACGATATATAAATAATTTTTCTACGTTAATTTTATGTTTATACATATATAAGTTCATATTTTCAAAATAATATAAAGTAAATGTTCATGGGCCTCTTTTTCCCCATAATTCATCCACTATCATCATCATACATTATGGAAACATGAACACGTCTTAGTCATGGCGATAAAATCTCAATAGAGATCATATATTTTCTCCAAGAGAGAGGGGTTTAGGGAGAGAGATGTGGGCGCTGGTTAGTGGTAGAGGGAACAAGACTAGGGTAGATAAAAGGAGGTGAATTTATGGGTTGGGGGGAGAGAGAAGGGGAATTAGTGGTAGGAATATGAGATAGAGAGAGATATATAGATAGAGAGAGAGAGAGAGAGAGTGGGGGTTAGGGGTAGAGAGAGAGAGAGAGAGAGAGAGAGAGAGAGAGAGGAGGAGGAGGGGGGGGGGGGGGGATTATTGGTAGGGGTGATATATATAGAGGAGTGTTGGAGTGTTGTGATTGATATCAAGGTTGTGTCATTAATGAAAAAATTGTCAAGGTGCCCGCAAGATGATTATGGGGTGATTATGCTTTGGGGGGTTGTTTAGCACTATGAAATGTCAATATTACATTCTACAAAATTTATCGTAACTTATCCCATACAAACATAATGTATATATCTACCAGAATTCTAGAAAGTGTGTTTAGCTACCGAAATTATAGAAAGTACAATATTAGGATTTTTCTCAGTGGTTTGCATATCTTTTACCATAAATTAAAATATGGGTATTGTGCATTAATAGATGGATATGGATCCCATCCTATTTGTTCAATCCCAAAGTGTATCATCATGCTTAGGAATCCAAGATCAAAGTATAGTCAAAGTGAATACCATTCCATCATCACTGGTTGTCTCATGAAAATGCATGGAACGATGAAATTATTGAGCAAAGGAGGCGTGTTGAGAAAGCCATATGCACGATGCCGCGATGGTTCAATAATGAGATTTGAGATAATTTAAGCATGCTCACACATTAGTAATATCATAATGACTTAAATTAGTTGGTTCTACATTCCTTTGACCATGATAGGTATAAATAGAAGATCCATTTGATGAGGATGAGAGTAGACGTGTGTGAGACAATACTCTAAAGTAGTGGTCTAGGTATGATGATAGTTTCATATGAGAAATGTTTTGGAAATTCTATCACATATTTCAATGATAGTGGTAAAGGTGAATTGATCACAAGATTGAAATAGTTCTTGTATGTTGATTGAATCATGGTTATGGACTATGTGTCTATCTGTAGAAATACCGAAGATTTGGATCACTCTATGATTGAAATGAATTGGAGATAGTTTTTCTATTAGGAATTGATTGCATGGAATTTTGAGTTACAGGAATGACTAGAGAAAGAATTTGAGATCACAGGGGGTATTATATCCATAATTCTACCTCTAAGGATGAATTAAATCACAGAGAAGAAAATGGATGCTCTAAAAATCACATTTCAATTTTCATTGAATTTTATTAGTACATCAAAAAAATTACAGGGTATATTCTCTTTGCTCTTCCATGCAATGTTACAGAGATTGCAGGGTTTGAAAGTCATAGGTTAACATATGGTTTTCACTCTAAAGATCACAAGGGTATCTATTTCATGACTACATTGATTGTGGAGAAGTTGATCATATAACAATTAGGTGAATCCCTATGTTAAGAAGGATACCTTAAAGTCTAAATATAATGAATAATTATGATCCATAAACGAGGGATCATGTTCGATTAAAGGGACTCATATTATAAATAATATTTTGAATGAGTTGCATAAAATCCTATCCACGTTGTCATGTATCAAGTACTAAACTTATACAACATTGTTAGAGAATTAATCCATGTTAGTAACATGATCATACACCTAGGATACATTTTTATTAGCATTCATGTTATGTCATATGGTCCAAAACTAAGCTATGTTGATATACCTTAGTATATTAGGTGTTTTGGACTCTTAACTTCTTTGAGGCACTCCAATTTGACCAGTTTAACTACCCATACACCCTCATTAATGACATATCAGACCTTGGTGTTCTCCCTATCCCTTAAATTAGGGAAAAGGTTTGATCATAGGCGCTAGTGCATGTACTTGTTGGTTTCTTACTCTCCTTGGGAATTTATTTCCTCCTAGAGCCATGTCCACTCACCCATGTGCTCACCCATGGCTATCCTACCCTTATTTATGTCTCATCATGCTCCACCCATGTCCACATATCAATTCATGACCATTTTGTATGGTTTGGGATCTCCTTGCACCTAGGGGGTTTTGAGGTCAAATCCTATTCTGACACATGTATACATCCAGATTGACTCCAAAGGATAAGAATTTCTACATAATGTAATATAAAACTGATCTAGACATATTTACATGTTGGAAATTCACAATAAAATATGTTATTAACTACAATTTTGTCTATTAATTTCACTCTTTCTATTGTTTTTGTGCATAATTGTGTGTAATATCGAATTTTGAGAATCCCTTTGGCTCCTAGATCCTATTGTGAATCAATTATCACATGATATCAGCTATATTTGGAGCTACAAATAAAAACCAAAGTGTTTGAGTTGTTGTGTAGGTCATTTTGTAGAAAACATTTGAGTGTTTGCATTATAGGTACAATCAGAGTTTTTGCCACTCAGTGCGGAAGAATAAATGGAGCAGAATTGTGTATTGCTTAATCCATTCAACTGTTTCGAATGGAAGGCTGAAATTGTTATCCAACTAAGGTCAAAAGGCATGTTCACAGTCACCATGGGGACTGAGACCAAACCCAACTCTGCTATGGAGAAATCGAAGTACTTCAATAGACTTGATGAGGAATTTGGGATGCTTTGTATCAACATTTCGAGAGACCTACTCTTCCCTGTAGACAGTATGAAAAAAACCAATGAATTATGTCTCAAGATCAAGTCATTGGTTGGGAATACTAATGATATGAGAAGCCACCACCAAGAAAATGAGTTGATCCCACTGATCCCAACTCACTTTGAGACGATCCAGGAATTCTTCACCAAGTTCAACTCATTGGTGCTTTAGCTGAAACAGTGTGGCATATAAAGTAAAGAGGAGCAACTGATATTGTACATACTTTCGAAGCTAGGGCTAGAGTATTCAATTTTTGTGTGAATGTAGCCAGGAAAAATGCACCTCCTGTGGACATGAGTTGTTCCTCTAGTCTGAATGGTTCAGATCTAGAACAAATAGTACACAATAGAATTGGAAGAATTTCCCTAGAATGAGTGGAGATATGGAATAAGTGTCTTTGATGAAAAGTGTAGTTGTCTCCTGCAATGATAGCTCTTCATTGATGTACCTACATGATCACATGAAACCAACACACAAGATAAAAAAGCACCAGAAAATGTTCCACTATTCTATATTAGTGACTAAGGAATCTAATAATAAAATACAAGATATTAACACAATATACTTTATGGGAAAGGAACCAATTTTGCATTAATGAATGAAGAATAAGTTACAACCTATGCCTTAGTGTCAATAATATGCTTCACAATGCCAATATCTTGTCCCCGATAGCTCCAACTTGCTCCTCCTATGCTCACCCTACTGATTTAGGACAGAATGTCAGTGCAACAACATAACTTTTCTCTCTCTCAACCATGGATATGAGCCTTCTTTTATAGGCCTTGGGAGGGTAGGGATGGTTGAGTAAATGGTGGGTGAGGTGGATAGGATATCCCAAAAGGATGGATATCGAGCCTAGGTGGTCCTCAGATGTAGGGATAAGGGAGCCATGAAGCCTTCCTTCGAGAAGCTTCGTGGAAACCTCTCTTTTTCACCTTTTTCCAAGGGCATCACTTCTTTCCCACTATGACAGAGCAGTGACAGGGAAGAACCATGCCTTGTACAAGAGTTAAAAGAGGTGCCACCACCTACTTCCAAAAGATTAAAGGCATCCTAAAGAGGGTAATGCTCATTGACTAAAAGGTAGGAGAGGTGCTAGATTTTGATATGCATGATTGATATCTGGACTGGGATTTTCACTTCAATATTTGGGATTCAAGGAAAATACTATGTTTGGGGCCTCATCACATGTTGATGATGATATTTATGTATAACAGAATTCCCCCCAAAGCATGAGTCTAGAGGGATATGATAGGTGAGATCTTTGAAAGAGCAAGTTATCACTTCAAGGAAAGAATAAGCTAGATTAGAGATCAACAACCAAGCATCTGCAATACATCAATACTTTTGACTCATGAACAAATGTGTCCTCATCAAGGATGTAGACTAATACAAGGCAGATCCATGAGAGAGATTAACAACCATGGCTACTAGAATACAATGTAGATCCATGTGATAGAGGACTCAAACTTGGGACATAGCTACCAGAAATACATTGCAGATCTATGTCAAATGAACAAAAATTCGAGCACATCCATGACCATACATGTCACATACCCCAATTTTGTAAAATTATGTAATTGTTTTATTTAATTTTCTGAGACATTATGATAAACTTAATCCTAAGTAGGAATTGATGACTCA